>JAMQGT020012807.1:0-226166 GCA_024447675.2 Pterophyllum scalare | reverse complement strand
TGGACATGTTCCTTGTTAGGTAGTGAAATCAGTGACAAGGGAAAGTGTAAGGGCTCCTTTACAAACAGAGTGAGTGAGAAAAAAAACGAAGTAAAGAGTAGTACAGGGCAAGAAGTTTCGTATGACTGCACAGGACAACAAACCAGTGAGGACAGGGAACACTCTCAGGACAAAACAGAAATCCATCAAAGTCAGCCACAGTCAGGACAGCAGACAGGAAAAGATGACAGAGCAGAGGACACAGCGGAGGATGGAAAAGGCAAAAAGAGAAAACCAATCAAGACAAGGGCCAGAAAAGGAAAAACATATAAAGACAACCAAAGTGACTACAGAAAGTGCAACAAAGGGCCAAAAAAATTCAAAATTATAATAACAAGGAAACAGTGGAATAAAATAAAACCAAAACATGGTGGGAGTCAACTACGTCCCCCTTGGACTGACACATTCTATCATCATTTCATGGAAAAGAATCCATGCTGTACACTTTCATTTAAGTACCAGCATGTGAAAATGGACAATAGTCGTAAAAAGAAGTCACCATATTTTCATGCTGCTGCTAAATGCACTTTTAATACATGCAATGCAATATACACTTTTAGAAAAGAAAGGATTCCCAAATCAGAAGACAAAAAAATCTGTATTACAGTCAAACGCTTTGGTGAGGTCACACACCATAAGAAACAGAGACGATTCAGGCCAGCTAAATACCTGAGAAGAGGTAAGATTGGGAAAGCTTTGGCAGATGGGGTCAGCCATTACTATTATGCAATGTTGAAGAAAACACCCACTGAACAAATTATGGCCGGGAACATAACAAAAAGCCTAACAAAAGATGTCCTAAAAAAAATATCATCTGAATTGAATAAGAGTACAAGGCTCCATAATGACATTATGCTTGAACTTATGTTAACTCAAAAATTAATTAAGGAAACAAGTTCTCGTGCATCTTCAAAAGGTTACTTTCAGCACCTTCAGATAGATCCATTTGCAATACATCTATACACAGACACTGGATTAAGAATTTTGGCACAACATCTGAGGCAGTCATCACCTGTTACCCTCCACCTTGATGCAACAGGCAGCGTAGTACAGAAAATCCCAGATCAAGACAAGCGAGTTTTATATTATGCTTTAGTTTTTCCGGGCATGGGCAAGGATAAACCTCCTTTGCCTGTCACAGAACTGATCACCAACAGCCATAGTATTCCTCCCATTTCTCATTGGCTAATGGAATTCAAAAGGAAACTGTCACACAAAACAAAAAAAAAAAATTGCACAGGTTGAGACAGACTACAGTTGGGCTCTGATTAATAGCGTGCTTATATCTTTCAACAAGGAAGATATTTCAGTGTATGTCGCCAGAGCATTTGACATTGTGCATGGACGCACTGCTGGTATGACAAACTTCACTGTGTTGCATCTGTGCTCTGCCCATGTAGTTAAGGCTGTGACACAAGCATTTGGCAGAAAAACATCAGACCGAGGCATACAGGAGTATGCAACATTCTGCTTTGCATACCTACTCAACTGCCAAAGTATGCAGCTTGCCATTGACGTGTTTTATAACATGTGTGTTCTCTTTGATGCAAAAGAATGTACCCATTTGGTAAAAACAAGCCAAACATACCTTGACAGCTGCATTTCGCAAAGCAAGAAAAACAAAACAATAAAAATAATGCTAGAAAATAATAAAAGGCTTAAACTGGAATGAAAACAAGTGTGCCTCATCTGACGAGGGTAGTAGAACAATTTCACACTGATTTTGAGTCAGTGGGTCACATGACCTCGAAGCTATTGAACGAAAATCACAATTTCTAATAAAAAATTTGCCAAAAAAATGTAAAATTGTCTAAAATGGGATAAAAAAATTTGTGCTTCATCGATGTAATCTATTGGCATGATTTGATATTAGTTTCGTCACAGGTAGTCATAAAATAATGATTTTATGTAAAATTTTTTCTCAAGAGTTTTTGGTTCTGAAATTTATTGATGGTCCCTAAGTGAACCTCCGCGCGTGAGAGGAGGGAGCGGCAGAGAGCGGCTGGGCGAAATCTGAGTCCCTGAATGGGATGAACCGTGAGCTGGATACCGCTAACTTCGCGGAGCTTGAATATCCAATATCCAACTTGAAACCAAGTTCACCGCGGTACAGGACCTTGCGTCGATCCAGGATCTCCCTTGGAAACTGATCGTTGACGCTGAAGTCCGTCCCTCTCAGCTCCCGGCCGCGGCTCTTCACCAGCTCTTTTTGCTTGAAGTGTTCGAATTTGGCCACGATCGGTCTGGGTCTGCGGGCTCCGGGTCGCTTTCCTCCCAGGCGGTGGACTCTGTGGAAGACGATGTTCCTCGCGGTGTCCTCCGGGAGCTTCAGGTGAGTTTGGATAAACTCCTTCACTGTAGTTTCCGGGTCCTCCTCTGCCTTCTCCGGGATGCCTGAAAACACAAGATTTTCTCTCATGCTGCGGGCCTGAAGCTCGATAACCGTTTCTTTAATTTTTTTATTTTCTTCTGAGAGCCGGGACATTCCCTCGGTGAGGGAATCCACCGACTCCCTGAGGACAGCGTTTTCAGCAGCGAGTGTTTCCACCTGCTGCTGGCTGAACTCGACTGACTCCCGCAGGGCCTGAAACTCCTTATGGAGGATTTCAACAAGGGCCAAGCGGGCGTCAAAGCTTGACAACTTATCGTTTATGGACTCCAGAATGCCCACAATATTGGTGGTAGATGGTGATACCGCCTCTGGTGATTCTTCGGGTCGGCTTCTTTTTGTGGACGGAGTTCCCTTGCTGGTGGAAGGAGTCGGCGTCTTGTCGGTTTTCCCCATGACGACTCGCTCAAAACACCCGTCGATATAGTGCAGCGGACTGTCCAGGTCCTCTTCACCGTTCTCCAGATTGCTCGAAATTATTTTAATTAGGCTAAGAAACTACCTATAGTTTTTAGTTTTAAGCCTGTCTGGTTATAAATTGGCGGAAAAAAGCTAATCAGTCAAACGTCAGATAGTCACACCGCCATAGACAATACTGCCGAGATTCACCAAGTCTCGCGTGACTACCGCATGACACTCTCCGTGCATAATAATTTTCAACAACTTTTAGGGAAATTTCCTGAAAAACGTGCTAAATAAATTTCCAGTAATTAAATACGACCGGGTTTCTTTCTGGGAAACGAGACGATGGGAGCGAGCGGGCTCTGCGGAGAACGGGCCATTTACAAAATGTGCCTGAAGGTTCTTTGCATCTTAAAAATATAATTTATACCTTCTAGTAATTTCTCAGCACCAATTAACGCCACTGCTGTAACACTAGAAAACACAAAATGTGGATTAAAATCAGATTTCAAGGTGACATGAAAAACATTCAAGTTATAACTTCTGAAATTTCAGCTCCCTCTTCATTAGTTTTCATAATTCACGGTCAAAAATTGCTTCTTGTGCCTTTTGGTAGTAGCCTCTGCAGAATTTAATTTTCCCCACCAGGGGGCACTACTTGTTGTCAGATTTGTGCTGACGTGTGTCCTGACTGCATGGCACAATTTTAAAGTAAGAATACATCCTTAACTACTACGTTTACATGACCTCACTGCAGCATCCTGTGATGTCAGAGTATTACATGAAGCCCTGGTTCAAGGTGACGTCTCTTCCACAGCATACACGGGTGTTTTTAGCACAGCCTCCATCACTATTTTGGTGAAGCCCTGGACGAAGCAGAGGAAAGCTCCAACAGCTTGGATCATTTAGTGAGACTGTTCTCAGCAGAGATTACTAAAAGCGTAAACTCATCGCTGGCTCAGATCACATGGACAGCTCTTTCCTCGGACATTTATGACTCGCCGACAGCAGAGTGCAATTTACAAACGGTCCATAACATCGGAAAGATGTTTAAATATGGTGTAACAAAGAGGACTAGGGGCATGGTGAATTTTGCTCTCCCACAAAGTGTTGACAGCCTGCACATCCCCATCTACAAAGATCTTTGCCGCAAATTCAGATCCAAATACGTGCTGCAGGCTGTCATGGAGTCAGGTGAGGAAGCATTTGAGTTTGCTGTTTCAGAGGCTTTAATATCAGTGATCAAAAAATCTAAGACCTCTGAGAAAAGATGGAACACTTTCAAGTCCGGGAACCTTTCTCCATTGCCCGAGAGTCAAACACCAGAACCTGACAGTGAAGAAAGGAGCCAACAAACATCGCCCTCACCTCCAGAAAGATCACTGGGCAGAACTCTGAGGGAGAAGCTTTCACGCTGGGCTTCTAATGTTGTGAATTTTATTAATAGCGGCCTGGACAGTGAAATTCACAGACTTGACTTTACAGTCACATCACCGGTTTGGACAAACCCTCTCCTTTAACAGTCCTATTGAAAAATGATGACAGGCTCATTTTTCAAGATATAGAAAATACAATGTAGCATTTGTTAAAATACTTTAGAGAAATTTAGCTTGACAAAGCAGAACTCCGCCGTGCTTTGTCAAGCTAAACAATTTAAAAATTTGAGTCTAAAAAAGTTTTACATTTTTTGAGGTTTTTTTTTACCAACTTTTCTCACCCCCAACCAGTCGCGGCAGATGACTGCCCCTCCCTGGTTCTGTTGAAGGTTTCTTCCTGTTATACGGGAGTTTTTCCTTCCCACTGTCGCCAAGTACTTGTTCATAGGGGGTCATTTTGATTGTTGGTGTTTTTTCTCGTATATTGTTGGGTCCTTAGCCTGACAATATAAAGGTTTAATTTGATGCTATATATATATATATATATATATATATATACACACACAGTACCAGTGACTGGTAATGTGTATATATAGCATCAAATTAAACAATAAGCACTGCTGGGTTTCTGTGGAGCTCACTGGAGGAAGGCTGGGGGGTATTTTACTTCCTCAGCCTCTCTCTGGTGTGCAGTTTGCATGTTTTTGAAACTCAAAAATTGTCAAAAACTAATTGGAAAATAAAACTGGAAATTAATTTCAACATGCTTTTTCTTTCCTGTTCCTATTTTATTAGTGTTTAAGCTGCTCTATGTTTTACACAGTATCAGACGAGGTTTAGTCATATTTGATTCATTTGCACCAACTCAGCTAAGACTCACAATGCTCAGTTCCACTTAAACATGTTGGTAGATAGTTTTTCATTTAATGTCACAATTATTCTGCTTTGTAATCCAATAAATAAGGGGTTAAAAATTCTAGCAGTACCGTGCAACAGTCTGTGACTGCCCCTCATTTATTTACACTAGCACACCCCCGTACCACACCGGAGACACACGGAACATAAAAACACATAAATACACGCACTACGATCATTACAGTCTGAGGCTATGATACTTGTGACATCATAATAATCTGACATTGGAATGACATGTACTGGGATAGGTCACTCAAAAGGGACTTGGAGTAGAGCTGCTTACTTCTCCACATCAAAGGAGCCAGTTGAGGTGGCTCAGGCATCTGACTAGGATGCCTCCTGGACAAGGTGCTTTGGGAAAGTCCCACTGGAAAGAGGCCCTGGGGCAGACCTAGGACTCACTGGAGAGATTATGTCTAGTGGTTGGCTTAGCAAAGACTCGGTGTTCCCCCAGATGATTTTAACAGGAAGAAACCTCCAGCAGAACCAGGCTCAGGGAGGGGCAGTCATCTGCTGAGATTGGTGGGGGCTGAGGAGAGAGAGACAGGACAAAAGACATGCTGTGGAAGAGAGACAGAGATTAATAATAATGATTAAATACAGAGTGAAGTATAAACAGAGTAAATAAGAGGTGAATGAACAGAAACACTCAGTGCATCATGGGAACCCCCCAGCAGCCTAGGCCTATAGCAGCATAACTAAGGGGTGGTTCAGGGTCATCTGATCCAGCCCTAACTATAAGCTTGATCATAAAGGAAAGTTTTAAGCCTAATCTTGAAAATAGAGAGGGTGTCTGTCTCTTGAATCCAAGCTGGGAGCTGGTTCCACAGACGAGGGGCCTGAAAGCTGAAGGCTCTGCCTCCCATTCTACTTTTAAGTATCCTAGGAACCACTCACCACCCTAGGAATCATTTGTAACCTTCACTAATGCTCCTTCTGTACTGTGATGAATTCTGAATCCTGACAAACTCTAAAATGGATGGACAATTTTATGGATCTGTTTCATTTTAATACTTTTTAATACATTTTAATTTCTTCTTTTACGGGAAAGGGTCCTTCATTCTATTCAGATAAAAGGAAACCACAACACAGACATAGGGTAGGTTGGAGGCGGTGGTGGCGGAGGTGGGGGTTGTCGCGTTTTATGAACTGAACAAAGGTTCATTGTCAAGCCTCAATCAAATATGACAGCTGCAGCAGGATGGAGGATCGTCTTCTACTGTGGCTGCTCTGTAAGTACACCAAACATTTTGTTTGTCATATTAAATATTAAACTTGAACTGACCCGAGTGTTGCTCTGTTCAGGTTGGGTCTCACTGCTGTACGGCACCACAAACCAAGGTCAGTTCTTTTTTTTTTTAACTTCATTTTATTCTACCAGGAAGTCAGAGTGTGAATCTGTACGCACTTACACCATATTTAAATGATACACGATGTACAAAAACAACAACATGCTTCTTCATTCTTTATGGTGCTTCATAATTTATCCACAGGTTCTTAAAATTATTTAATGTTAAAGGTGCAAAAGTAAAAAACAACCGTGCAGGTTCCCTTCCTGAAAAGCAGATTTCAATTTCTGTTTGTAGGCGATATCTAGAAACCAGCGGCGCTGAGAGAAAAGGGTACAGAGGCAGGCTAAAAGTTCAAAGGTTAATAAAAAAATAACAGAGCTGTTTTCTGCTGGTGATCAATTCACCCCTCCTAAAGAATCCAGTGGATTTAGAGACATTTATAAATGCAGAGATGATTCTAAATCAAGGGTCTGTAAAATGGAGGTTTCATGACTACAGATTACAAGGTACCTGTAATCAAAGCATAAAAATAGCTTCCTCAAGGTGCCAGTGGGTCACTCGCTGTGAGTGTGACTCTTGCTTTTGTTGGAAAAAATTACCAATGCAAGTAATCATTAATTATTGTTTTGATCATGGGTGCATGGCTGCAGCCTATGGCGCCTGAAGTCATTCACACAGGAAACCAAAGACATTACTTAGTCTTGTGTGTGTGTGTGTGTGTGTGGTGGGGGGTCTTCTGACACACACACACACACACACACACACACACACACACACACACACACACACACACCTTCAAAGGACTTGGTTTTAGGGATAACAGGTGTTGGGAAGTCATTAGTGCCAGTAAACAAAGGTGGGAAGTAACAAAGTACAAATACTTCATTATTGTACTTAAGTAGAATTTTCAGGTATCTGTACTTGAGTTGGTAGTAGTAGTATACTCAGTGTACCTCAGTTTGTTTTGCAGGAGGTTCCCCACCTTTTGAATCCCACCGTAACCCCTGATGATACTCAGTTCTGTCTTTAGGTGCGGAGGTGCAGTCGCCCTCAGTGATGTAGGTGACGGAGGGACAGAGCAAAGTTTTTAATCCCCTTTCACTGTTTGTGTCCTACAGGTTCAGGCTGAGTGCATTCATTACAATTAGAATTTAGACTTCTGTTAACTGTAAATTTCCCCATTGTGGGACTAATAAAGATATTCATTCATTCATAACATTTGTATTCCTGTGCACTAATATTAGTTAGCTCGGCCCAACAAAAAAACTGGCAGAAACATCCTTCAAAGAGCTTCTTTTACTTTCTTACTCTGAGTACATTTCAGAGCCTGTACTTTACTTTTACTTGAGTAAAGAAGTTGATTCAGTACATTATAAGTATCTAACAGACAGAGATTTCTCAGTCATTAGATGATGTCCAGCTAAAAGGAGTCATTAAAAAACTTTTAAAATAATAAAACATACAGTTTGCATTCACACTGAATGCTGGCTCTTATCCCTTGTGTTCAAAAAGCAACTCTTCAACTTGAATTTAATTCTGAGGCACAGCAGAGTTCGAGTCTGTTGGAGGGCGTGCAGCAAGTTTGCTGCTGTGGACCAAGACGCCCCACCGAGAGCGGCCACCACAGTGCAGGTTGTTTAGCTGCGATGTGACCGTGGAGCTCATCACTGACTAAATGACCCTGAAGCAGGAGTTCATGGTGCACGACCTCGTGAATGTTGGACAAAAGCACGGTCCTGGTCACACTCCCCACCTGCTCTGCCAGCTCTGGACACTGCAGACTAACAGCTGCTGTTGGGTCTCATCAGCAGGGATTAGCCTTCAGCTGAAAACAGTTTGAGGTCCATATTGTAATCTTAGAAGTGTGTATGGGTCATTCAGTAATAGTTATGTGGGATAACTGAACCCTCACAAAATTTTATCTTCATACTATGAATATTTTCCAATTAAGAAATAAAAATTTTAATTCATGTTATTTTTTCCAGCATTTCTGAGCCCTCCTAACAATCTGCATGAACTGACTGATGATATTCAGCTGACTGAATTAGGACAAACCATCAAACAGTAGCAAAAAGGACTCAACTGTTCTATCTGCTGCAACAGCGCTCACCTACCACATCCTGTCAGCACACCGACAGACTGACATTTAACAAATACTGGGCACCTCTCACCTCGCAAGACATCCTGTGTTAACGTGGCTCGTTGTTGCTGCTGCTGTGCATCTTGGGGACATTTATTTGCTTTCATTACACAAACTGCTGCTCACCAGCACCACAGACTGTGTATCAAAGATGAGAGTAGCTACCATGACATCTGTCATTGGTTTCTTGAGACCTTTCTGAAGCCTCAGTGTTATATTTAGACCTGACAATGGAGTGCATAACTTCATGTTAGAAAGCTTGGTTAACAACCTGCATTAAGTTACATACCAACATAAAATAGAATTTCACTCACCAAAACTGAAGAACAAGCTGTCTGCACCACTCATAAGGCTGGATTATTTATTAGATAATATAATTAGAATGCTTCAGAAAGAACAGAAACTCTGTATAACTGTTAACAGTCTACTTCAGTCTGAATAAATGGTGATGATTCCAGGAAACTGCTGCTCTCAAAAGAACCCTTCATACCTAAATGTAGCTGTTGGTGGATGGTGCGGTCACGCTGGAACTCTTTTTGACTTTTAGGAGTTTGAAAGTGAACTTAATTAATTTCTCTCACTTTTCCTCACAGCTGGCCTGACCGTGAGCCCCAGCAGCTCTCAGCTGTTTGAAGGCGACTTTTTGTCTCTGAGCTGCGGGGGGGGGGACAGCTCTGCTGGATGGACTCTGAGGAGGAGCACGCCCAAACGACAGAGGACTCTCTGTGGAGATGGGTGGGGGAAACAAGCTGGTTCTTTTTGCACCATCTCCTACATCTTCAGACGGGACAGTGGTGTTTACTGGTGTGAGTCCACAGAGGGAGTAACCAGTAGCATCATCAACATCACTGTGACTGGTAAGCTGAGTGTGTGTTGTTGGTGCTGATGAAGCTGAGTGTAAATGGATGAAATGCTGTAGTTTGTCTCTGTGTTGAGATGGACCCGTGATCCTGCAGAGTCCCGTCCTCCCTGTGATGGAGGGAGGTGATGTCACTCTGCACTGTAACGCTCGACAGGTGGCAATTTTCAGACATATCATCAATCAATTAATTCATCCCATAGAGCGTATAAAAGATGGACGTAGGCACCATGATGCTTAGTGAAGCTGTTTAGTGAGGTCACAGAATGAGGAAGCTGAGGGTGGTTTTTCCATAGCCTTCCACACCAACCGCAGCTCTTTTTTAACCACAGGAGTTGCCCCCTGGTGGCCATTAGAAAGAATGCAGCTTAAAGGCACCTTAATGCTGGCTTCACATTTCAGACTGAACCAGAAAGCTGCGTTCATCTTTTATACCGTCTATGATTTCATCCACATAACCACCTGAACAGATTCTCTCTACAGGTAACCCTACAACCACAGCCCCGCCTTCTACATTAGCCCCACCCACCACATCATCCCCACCCACTACATCATCTCCATCTTCTGCATCAACTCTGCTTTCTGTCTCAGCCTCACTGACTTCACCAATCCCATCCACTGCCATGGCTTTTCCTTCTACTACAGCTCCACCCCCTCTCTCCACCCACCAGCAGCTTATGATCAGAGTGGTCTGCCACCTGGTGGTGCTCTGTCCATATTTCATCTCCACTGCATTGATGGTGGCTTTATATCGACAAAGACCCTCAGGTAACTGTCAATGATAAATATGCAGCTTATCACTCCATTAAAGGGGATCTGCTGTGCTTTTTTTAAATTTTCTGTCATGCCTGTTTAAATAAAGCTACAGTGCTGGAAGCTCATATTAGACTCAGCCATGGGATTGGCTAATTGGACACAGGTGAGAGAAACTTTTGATCTGTAAATCACGGAAAGCTACTCTAGAAGAGCCCAAGGAGAAAAGTACAGAAAAGTGAAAATGAGCACAATGGGTCCCCTGTAATTCCTATAATTGTCATTGTTTATCCTCATTTCAAATTAACTCATTACAGCATGAACTCTTTGTCTCCATAGCAACAGCACCACGCACCCATGCTGAGCAGAAACTGGCCGAGGACTTTGTCATCACGGAGGTCACCACAGAGCATCAGTTCTAATCTGCACAGAACAGAGAAATATTTGATGTTATGTAAAAGCATCATTAGGTTTGATATACTGTAGCAGCACAAAGTTTTTTAATACCTGCTGACACAGCTCACTTACCAAAGACTGCTGAGGTGGTAGTTAGCAGTTTCTCATCCTCATTATTGAGTATGTTTCATGACAGAGACACACACATTAAAACATAACAAAGCAGGATTGTGTGTGTGTGTGTGTAGAACATGTGTATATATGTATATGTGTATATATGTATATCTAGAATGAATGAATAAATAAAACAAATGACAATCATCAACAAGAGCAGCCTACAGAGAAACTTATGGAGCTCTTCTTGTAAAATCAAACATGCTTGACACAATAACACCTTCGGCTCAGGAGTCTGTTTGTGACAACTGGCAGACATGACAGGCTTAAAAAAAGAAATTAGGTTTTTCATCTTTCAGAAGTGGAAACTACGAGCATCTTTCATCCTGTCTGAGAACGGCAGTAGAAGTAAACAGGCTTTTACAGAGACCGTACATTTATTCACATCCTGGTGAATAATTTAACAGCAGACAGTGGTGCTGGAGATCTTCTTAAAACTGAAGGAAATATGAACACAGAAAAATACCATGAGATTTGGATCCAGCATGTAAAACCATCTGGAAAGCACCTGACTGGCAGTGCCTTTTTCAGCATGACAATAATCCTAAACACACTGTTAATGCAGTGAAAGCATACCTGGATAGAAACACACAGGTGAACACCATCAGTCACTTATCGGCCTCCCCAGAGCCTGAAGCTGTGCTGGATCATCCTGATAGAAGAGCTTTGAATGTCCTTCAAGAAGCCTGAGAAAGATTCCTGAAGTTCAGGCTGTGCTGAATAATAGGGCTCACAGCGAACACTGACTTTCAAGCATTGCTGCATCCATTTCCTGCAAAATATAAAGAACTTGGGAGAGAAATATAGAATCCATACCTTAACGAGTGCACAGATTGAGATCAACTAAAACTAAACAAAAAAAAATTTAAAGAAAGACTTTTAAAAACTGTAATAAAAACTTTTAGGGGGAAAAAAAACAACCTAAAATTGGCAATAATACAAAACCAAGTGAAACTAAACATACAGAAAGTGTGCCCCTCTTACGTTAGGAGGGCTCATCACACTTTAAGGGCGCTGGCTGCCGGGTGTGCACTGTTACACCTGTCCTGACAAACAGCCCCGACACACACAACTAAAAACTAAAACTAATAGTTTGAAGTGAAACGGGTAAACACAGTCTGGAAACTGACCTGAAAGCAAATATTTGAAAAGGAAATTAAAAAATATATACGTATAATAATTCTGCCAGACGTTAGCCAGCATCATCTTTACCTGGACAGTTAACAACACGAGCAGGACACTCAGATGAAAGCATGAAGAGGCCTTTATTGGTCACAGCGTCATGATCACATTGTATGGAGCACGAGTAGGAAATACAAAATAAATTATGGCACCTGGGACACATGAGGTACATAAAAATTTGGAGTCTATAAAAAGGCATTTCAAAGGTAACGTTTGGCCCACTTATTCTCACTTTGTATCCTCCACACATTATTTCTTCATCAGAGTAACGACTATGGAACACTTTAAGGCTTTTTTGTGCAAAACTAAACCCACATTTTTGCAGCAAGAAAATAATCTTAAAAAAAATAAACAAAACCAAACAACACATCTGTGTAACATTAAAAAGTAATGACACTGATACTTGAACAGCTTTATCACAGCTCTAATATGTAGCTTTTATAGGAGGAATAATTAACAGTTGGTTCCATAAAGAGACTGTGATCAGACCGTGAAGCAGCAAAGGACAGGAAACATAAAGATAAACACTACGTTCTTTAGCTTACTTACCACATTATACAGTACATCATACACACACACACACATAACTGGAATGGCCTTTAAAGTGATTTCAATAGTAAAGTACAATACAGCGCTTTGTCAGACTAAACAGTGCTTGATGGGAGGTAGCAATTCTCTAAGTGCACTTTTTGCTGTCAGCCTTGTTGAGCTGCTGCACGCAGCAGAAATGTGAAAAGCTGTTCCTAGAATTAGAGCTAAGCTTTCTAAGTCCCGCTCTTTGGAACAAGCTGCCTACTGACCTGAGATCAGACACAATCAAAAGCGTTTTGCATTCATGAGTTTAAATAGAATGAAATGTGCTATGTAAATAAAACCTCCTTTTTTGACATATTATATTTCTATTGCAGCACTAAAGAAATGTAAAGCAGTTAAAGTGAGTGAAATAAAACAAACAAACAAAACAAAAACAGGAATATTATAACCTTAAACTCTTTCACCTGATGAGTCCTTCATTTCTAAGGTCACTTAAACGAGGTCAAATATGCTTGAGCGGGTTTAAGAAACTCCGCAGCATTTAATTAAAGCCAGATTGTGGTTTCATTTACAGATATCCAGATTCGTGGACTGCGTCACAGAAAGCAGCGCCTTAGCTGCTGCACCCAACAACAGTTTACACGATGTTAACTGCATGAATTAAAAGGAAAGGCTTCCATGTAGTAAACACACAACTGCATTTCAGTAAGGCCGCTGTGTAATATGTAATCCTGTAATAACTTGTGACTTCTGTAAACACTTTGCCAGATGAAGTTATGGCCTCTGTCACTATTTGAGTTTTACTAAATAAAACATTCTGTAAATCTTGGTGTGAGTGGGTCACATAGTAGCATTAGCACTTTACGTATGAATGGGTGGTATTAGCAACTTATGGGGCCAAAAAGCCCTGCTTCTCCCCCCCCCCAGCACCACAATATGTTTTCCTATGGCAGCAACAACAAGGTAAACTAAGGCCCCGTTTACACGACGAGTCATTTTGCCGTTGCTGTTTCCAAACAGTGACGCGTTTACACTAAATACGTTTCAGAAACGATCTCCGTTTACACAGAAACGCTAAAAACGCTGCAGTTCCCATTGCCAGGCCACCAGCTGGCGGTGTGGACACAGGAGCCGCAACCATTGAGTGCATGTGCAAGTGGCCCCGTTTCCATAAAGCATCGTTTTCACTTTGTTCTCGTGTAAACGGGAGGCCGAAACACATCAAAACCTCTGCCGCGTTCATTTAAACAAGGCCTAAGACACCGTTGCTGTTAGCTGCAGGCATGAAGGCATGACAGTCTTAAATGTAACATCAACCTAGTGCCTGGACGTAAAACACACAAGATTCTCAGGAAAAAGCAGCACCTCTTTTGATTTAAGGAGTTGTGGAAGCACCTTTCCTGGTGTGCTGCTAACAGCACACAGACACACCACAGAGTGTCTTCAATGCCAGTGCTGGCCCAAAGGTTTGTGTAACAGTATTTTTTGTTCCTGTCAGCAGTAAGACACTGATGTTGGCACAAATAACAACATCCTGTTAACAGAGCTTCAATACTTGGCGCACGCCTGCGGTATTTAATGCCACATCTTTTTTGAAGTAAAGCTTTGAAACAAACTTCATCTGGACTTCTTACAAACTTTGTTGCATAGAGTTTTTGTGCTACTCTGTGTCATGATGTTTGACCTGTGGGGTTATTTATAGAGTATTAAGAATATCATTTTATATTTTTTTGCACCACATCATATGAAGGTGTCACAGTTGATAAAGCTTCCCTGACAACAGGCTCCACAGCTGACCTAGTGGTGAGTAATGCATAAACCTGAGATCAGAGATGAGACAAAGCATCCAAAACGTGCCTCATGCAGGTCAGATGGTCGACAGACTGGTACTTAGGTAGCGCTCTTCTACTTTAAAGGCTCGCCCTGTTAACTGTCATTTTAATTTTCAGATGTTTGGAATAGATTTTTCACAGTTATTTTATGCAGATGTCGATGTCATTTCATATTGGCGGGCAGCAGCGGCTCCAATGTTTATCCAATTCTTTCTTTTGCAGATTACTACACCAGAATGACAATGACAACAGTACCGACGGCTAACAGAGACCACTGCAGATGGTTTCCTTCTGTTCCTGCACCACTGACGGCTCCACCCCCATCTGTGGGACAATATATATAAATAAAAAATGCACAGGTGTGATGTGTCAGGTAAAAACTAAAAGAAAAAAAACTCTTTTAGAGTGTCATCATTTGAAGCTTCACACTCACGTCAACAGCCGGGAGGCGGCATCAACCCTGAGCCACAAACTCAATTCTGCCAACTCACCTGACAGGTTGACGCTCAGCTCTATGAGGCTGAGGACTTCAGCCTGTCTCTTCCTGCGTTTTGCTCCTCTTTGGAAGGCTACGCACTTATACGTTCCACTGTCGTTGGGCGTTACGTGCCTCAGTAGCAAAGACAGATCCCCATTTTGCACGTCTTTCAGATCTACCCGGTCCTTATACGATGCATCCTGGCATTCTGGATCAAACTGGCCATCACGATAGGCCAGCACGCAGTCTTCCAGGTCATGTTTGAGCCACTCCACGGCAAGGACGGTCATGTTACTGGGAGCTTTACATGGCAGAATGACAGACTTTCCAGCTGTAGACATGATGCTTTTCTGGACTGAAGGAGAGAGGAAACACAGAGGCTTAATGATTAAAATACACAAGAGAAATGTGCATAATAAAATGAGCATCATTCAGTAAGCAGTAACGAGTGGAGGCAAAGTAAGCAGTCAAATATTCCTGTTAAAATAGACAAATGCTGAAAACTGTCCAACTTGACGAATATGCAAATTTAACCAGAGTTTCCGATTAGCTGTGGACACCCTTCACTTATGACCCACAAGCTAAGACACTGCAGTGACCATAAAATGTAGATTTCTGCTCATCTTTCAAAGATTAAAGCCACAACAGTGTCTACCAATGTCACACTGGAGCAGCTGAAGGCTAAAATGAATAAATAAAATCAAAGGGCCTGCAGAGGGGGGCTAAAATTCAGAGAGAAAAAAAATGTAAATTTAAGATTAAAGTCATAGATTTATGAGAAAGTAGCTGAAAAAAAGAAATAGAAACAACACTGCACTGTTACAAAGTTAATAATGAACACTGTGTGTATGCGCTAAGATTTTTCTTTTTCTTGCTTCAAACCCTGAACTACAATTCCACAGAGCCACTGCTTCCAAGCTCGCTTTGGGGCGAAGGGATCACGTAGCGTGAAACACGTAATTGTCACTCGCCGTGCTAGCATCCACGTCTGCCTGCATCCCTGTGGTGACCCAAACACTGCCATGAACGGTGCTGTGTGCGACACCATGAAATAAACACAAGAGTATAAAATAAATCCACAGACACGTGAATCTCGTCGTCTCATCATCACATCTCACAGCCCTAGCAGAGACAAAGTGAGAGAAGCAGAGAGATGGGAGGAGTATGAGGGGGGGGGCTGACGAAGATGCTGAGACAGGTGAAGAGGCTGAAGAGACGGATGACCTTATAAAGTCAGCTTACCATCTGATTATGTGCTCAGTTATATCAGGCTAACGCAACCTAACATTTAACTGTAATTTACACACTTTACCAACAGCTACTCACCCACAGCTTCCACCAGAGTGAACATCAGAAGTGCCATCAGGACACCAAAAAGGTCCATCCTGTGGAAACAGTGAAGGCAGAGGGATAAATAAAGCTAGGGACACAAGCTGGTGCATCCTTCCCCAACACAACACACACGCTAACACGTCTGAAAACACTCTGACAGGCACATGACAAATCTAATATATATATATATATATATATATATATATATATACACAAAAATGAAAAGTCAAAATGTTGTCTTCAAATTATTAAAACAGCTGACTTCTCTGTTTTTTTATAATTCACACCTGGCCTCAGATCTGGTTCGATCTGGTCAGAACTCGTTAATGCTGAAATCTGGAGAGACTCAGTCTGAATAATGCTGGTAAAAATGGATGGCCTTCCTCCTGCATGTTAATGGGAAATAAACAGGGAGGAACAGAAGAAGCTCATAACCCTGTGCTCACCCCAAACTCATTAAATTGGATGGATGTGACCCCCTTCAAGACCACACATTGCTAATGAGTCAGATAAAGTCCCTCTGTGATGCTTCAAGCTGATACCGTTGGCTGGCAAATGCACTGTTTTTTTTTCCCTGTTGCGGGTGTGCACTGATTTTCATACCAACATGTTTATCTCATGCTAACAGTAACTGTAATAGTTCTACATCTAAAATGAACATTACACTTCTGCAGCTTCTTTTTGTGATGTCCTGAAAAAAATGAGTGTAAAATGCAAAAAACAGGACAGGATCACTACGACCAGCTAAACCAATGAACTGCTAGATACCCATGAAAACAGTCCTCTGTTGATCAAATGTTTGGTTTCAGTGGAAGCCCCTGAGAGGGCGTAGGAATGAGTTTACTAATATATATATATATATATATATATATATATATATATATATATATATATATATATATATGAAACCTTATTCACTATTTAATATCCTTAACCTTAAGTAAAAAGAAAACAGCTATTAAAATATGCCTATTCAGTTTGAAACTCTGTTTGTTTGGTCAACAAAAAACAATAAATACATAAATATCCAACAGAAATAAATAAAAGTGACACCTCTCACATGTAATAGACAAGCTGTGTGCCTCACTGACGACACAGTGTGCTGTTGCACTTTACAGCCCTGCATTTAATAACAGGCCAAACAGGTGCACACAAAAGGTTAAAAAAACACAAAAGAGCCAAAAAGATTTCCGCCTCTCATTTGCGGCCACAAACTGCTTACAAACTGACTTCCTGTCCAGAAAGTCAACTTTATCCTATATATGAAAGTAAACTGACTACAAGACGTTATAAACAACCATATTCACGGCAACATTCCCGACAGACCGTTTTACCCCATTCAAGAGGTCCTGACTCCCGCCGCTGGCTCCGCCTCCCAAACGGAGCACTTCACAGGGGGCCGGGGGGAGCGCAGTGACATGCCGCTATGTTGTGATTTCAAAATCAAGTATTTTCCTCTTCCACGGTGTGATTTTTGGGTGGGACAAATGCGCCTGTCTCTAAAACTGGGGGATGGGGGGGGATACGTCCCCCGTCCAATCACCCCCACCCCCACCCCCGGTTCCTACGCCTGTGCAGGGTCCAAATGCCCATACATGGTTCGTAAGTAAGAAACAAAGGCACTGATTCAGTGAAGAAAACATCTTTAAAAAGTATTGTAACGGATTGGATTACAAGTATCTTGATGTGTTAAGCAAGAAACAACACTCATGTCGATTGTAATGTACAAAAACGCACAGTCATCAAAGATCTTTGCAAAACAGGTAATTTCTTCATTTTTTATTTAAGCTCTTCATAAATCCTGTTGACTACAGTCTACTTACAATATGAGCAAATGCATTACACATAGAAATACACACAGAGATGCATAGAAACATAAAAATCCCTTTTTGGCACAATAAGTCGTGTAGCACTTACTTGAGCTTCCTAAGCTATTAGCTGGCTAACAGCGGCGTGGCTGCAACCTTATCGACCACATACAAGCATGTCCATTTCCACCTTCCTATAAACGAATGTCATATATTCACATATAGGCTCTGTTAACAGAGAGAATTTGGGTCAATTTTACTCACTTTTTCCCCTGGGTTCACTCAAGCCAAGGTCATTCATGCAGGCGCACGCTGACGCTAGAGCAAAACGGAACAAAAGGCCGTGTGTGATTGGATCGATCCAAATATGCTATTCATACGTCTTTCCTGGTACCTGTATCGGATCAGACCAGCTGGACAGTCGCGACGCTTCAGTTTGTTTGCCTCTAACTTCAGTGCGTCGCTTCCATTCAGCAGAAAGGAGGCACACAAACACATACGATAGACGTATATACGTAGACGCCTCATTGAGCGCTGACTCGTACGTCAACGCCGCCGCCATATTGGATGTGGCAAAAGCGGCCAACATAACAGGAGAGCGATGCTGCATTCTGGTGCTGTGTGCAGTTTTTCGAACCATTTTACGGTCAAAACGAGATCACGTGGGATTACCTTTCACATGTAAGACTGAAGAATAGTTTTTGATCGCATTTGGCCATTCTAACATTTTGAAAACAGAATTTGCAGACGCTGCAGCGATACTATGTAGCCCCCTGGTGCACCTCCAAACCATGAAGTCAATCTAATTTAACTACAGTGGTCCGAACTAACTACTCTGATACAAATAAAGACTGATTAAGGTCAAATCAGACCTTCTGTTTGCTGCTGTCTGCACATGAGGCTATTTTTGCATTTGTGCTTCTTTCTCCTTGTTTTTGTGTTGTAATTATAATAATAATAATAATAATAATAATACATTTAATTTATGAAGCGCTTTTAAAAAGTTGGATGTAGTGCTTTTGTTTTACCTTTTGAACCATAAAATTTAATTGTATGCAATACGAGATGAATCAGTAATTTTAGGATACAGTTTTACTGTTCAAAGAAAACGAAGTTGATCAGTGTCTATTGCAGTTTCTTATCTTAATTTATAAACTTTGTTCATTTTTTTTTTGCCTTAGAGGTTGTCATTAATACTTAAATTGATAAAAAAGAAGTGAATGTAAAAATGCTTTTTTAAATTCATAAACCTGCAGATGTTATATCTACATGTCAGCATCTGGTTATTGTAGACATTTGTTTGTAACAGTGCAAACGTCGGTACTCATAAAAACAGTACAAATACATATGGTGGTTTGATGCTGCACTCCGTTCACATGTGGATTATTTAACATATTAGTTCCTATTAGTTTCCCTGTATATATTAGTGCATATTTGAATGTGTGAATGAAACGCATTAACTTAAATAGCTTTGTAGAAAGGCGCTTTATGTAGTTCAGTCCATTCACTTGTATTAGTTTACAGATCTGACACATCCAATATGGCGGACGCGCTGAAACGTCACAGCACAGCAACAGTCTATGGTCCCACCCACAGACACTTTCTCCAATCACTGCATCCATCCATTCATTCTCTTCCGCTTATCCTCCTGCTCTGCTGTGATTGGTGATTGCTCCCCACGCGGCAGCTGCATCACAGCAGAGAGCAGGAGCTGCGTCATAGACGTTTATACGCATATATGTATATGGGCTGCATCCTTCTTCTTTTTTCGTTTTGAACAAACTTTATTAACAGTGGTCAGGAAACCTTAATGCCAGGGTTACATAAAAGAAAAAAAAGAAGAGTAATATAAGAAGCATAACAAAATTACAATGTACAATACACAAAGTAAATCTATTGAGTTACTAATTAAGATAAAATTTGTACAGCAAGTGATTCATTTTAATTGCCTTTTTATTCTCGACTTCTTTAATTGTGGTGCTGTATTGCAGAAGTTCTTCACAGAAGTGGTTAATATTTGGTTTGGACTCTGTCCATTTGCTTTTATGAATATGAAATTTTCCCAGGAGCAGCAGAAGTTGAATGAAGTTGAATGAAGTAGGTAAAATCTTTGTCCTCAAAACATACTACAATGTCCTTCTCTGTAAGTTATTATTTGCATATCACTAAAGACTCATTTCTTTAAATGAAACATCATAGTTATTATGAAGCACTGTTGTTGCTTTGATTTAAAACAGTGTGTTCCTGAGACAGTGGTGTGGATATGAGCTTGGTTGAAGAAAAGGACTGAACAAGACGTTTGTCTGTGCAAAGCCACTGTCACCAAGTAGAGTTCCACTGTGTTGTCCTGCTTCAAACTGAGCACACACCCTGTACATTTATTGAAAAGCAGCTTTTATGATTCCTGTACGGGTCAACAGCTTCTGCAGAAGGACACTTAAAGGGAATCGGACATCCACCGATACAGCCAATTACTCCAGCAATGTTCTCATATTCACAGGAGTGTGACCTTAAAGGCGGCCTGATCAGCAGCATCAGGGAACTTAATTTTCAGTCCACACAAATCTCCTGTTTCACTGTGGAAGGTTCCACATGCCCAAAACCTCAAGGTGGTACCGGAGTTCCCCTCACTGACTCCAGCCAGGTTTAATTTAAGTTAGCTCCAGGCTTCATTCAAGAAATCAGATTATTTAAATCCAGACTAGAACAAGTCTGAGCCTACTTTAATCCATGAAGGACATTTCAACAAGTCCTGGTTTAAAATGCAGTTTAGTCTAAAACCTGGACTTAATCCCTGCACAGGAAACCAGGCCTCAGCGTATCAGAGGTTTCAGAGCTCTAATAAAGAGCAGCACAGAGCGGTCAAATAAATACAACTCCAGATAATCTTCTTTTTTTCTGCTGATGATCATGATTTCACGTGATCAATGATTTTCTGCAGCATTCCCTGCCCAGGTGTGTGTGCGTGTGTGTGTGTGCGTGTGTTAACACGTTGCTCGAACAGTTTGAATGAATTCTGATGAAAGTTTGTCGGGTGCAGAGTGGGGTCGTGTCAAATTTGGCTCACATCCACCGACGTCTTCAAGGTCAGCTTCATGATTTATTAGTCAAAAACTGACAAAAAGCCTCAAAACTCAGAAATGATTGTCGTCAGTGTCGTGTTACTGATGTTGTTTGTGTATTCTGTTACGTGCACACATGCTGGATCAGTGAAGCTGATCCCCACACCATGTTATATTATCTGACACAGTGTAACACGTCAGTGTTACCTATCTTAAGACTTGCTGAGAACCAGATGATGTTTTTTGTATCCTGATATCCACAGAACTGGTTTCATGATTGCTTTTTTTTTTTTTTTTTTACTATAAAACTGCTTTTACGAGAAACGGGAAGCATGTTTCATAATATTGAGATGAAACTGGTCACAGAAGTGAGAGTGGGCTTCGATCATCAGCGTGTGACTGCGAGGTGACCGATCTGCACGATGGCGGGAACATTTCTCCTGGGGATCTTCTGTAAGTGCGCTCCATATATGTATATATCATATTTCAGCTGTTTCACTGTGTGTAAAACTTTAAATAAACTTGAGCGCCCTGTGTCTCCAGTTCTGACCTCGCTGCCGTGCCACACAACGAACCAAGGTCAGTACGTTTTTATTATACGTACAGAGGAACGTGTGTACCTTAATATGAAGCAGTTACAGATTGATTTTTTCTGAACATCACTGAAGCCGAGAGATATTTAAGGGGGCTGACCCAGCATCTTCCACGAAATCGTTCATTATTGTTTCAGCAGGTTTGTTATTAAAATTTGGAGATTATTTATTTATTTATTTTTTTATAAAGCCTGTCATATCTGGCAGTTTTCGCAATCGGTATGATTATCCGAATGTCCTGATGTACCAAACATATTTGTTTTTACAAAAACAGCTCTATAAGTTTCCTATAGGCTATTCTTGTTAATGTTTGTATTTTTATTTATTTATTTAGTTATTTATGCCAGAGCTGACAGGCAATAAGGAAGGGGATAGGAAAGAGTGGAAAGAAAAGAAAAAAAATATAAATAAATAAAATAAAATAAATTAATTTTAAAAAAAGGTGGGGGGAGTGAGACAAAGGGAGAAAGGGAAAAATATAATCCATAAAAGTAGATATACATACAAATTTATATATCACACACACACACTGTAAACAGCAAGATTGTGTGCAATGTGTGTGTATGTGTCTCTGTCATGGAATGTATTCAATAATGAGGGTACGAAACTGCAACCGTGCCCCCCCCCCCCGCGATCCAGAGGCGAGTAGGAAAGGACCCAGGGGACCCGGGCCGTCCACAACCCACTAGGAGCTCAGAAGATCCGAGGCCGCACGTCCTGATTTGGAGATTTAACAGCATCAAAGCTTTCCAGGATGAAAGAAACAAAATCTGCACAAACTGCTGAGAACAATAATCGTGATTTATGACTGAAGGATGAACCATCAAATGATGGTTTGTCCTTACTACAATTATTCTGCATCCTAATATTTTCAAACCTGAAAACATGAAAGATCACGGTGAGCATCGCTGCATCTGCAACGTTGCAGCAGATGCAGTGTTACCATAGCATCCTTGCTTGTTACAGGTACTAACATCCTGTGCCAACTATGAGCCTTTTGTGCAGAGCAAAACTAAAAATGATCACGCAAACATGATAATAAAACATAAAATTCCACAATAGATTAGTCATTTACCGTGGAGGCAGGAAAATGCAGTAATACAGTTTGAGTTTTGGCTGATCCTCAAGGTGAGACTTCTTTTTTTTTAAAGTTGTGATGTTTCTCTCGTTTCCTTTAAGATACTAAAGCTTTTATTTCCCCAGCTCACTTCCTCCTACCTTCTTAGTTTCATTTTGAGTCGTGATTTGATCGGGGTGGGGGTGCCTGTGGCTCAGGAGCAGGTGGAGCAGGTCGTCTGCTAACTGGAAGGTTGGTGGTTTGATCCCTGACTGCCCCAGTGTGCGTGCCAAAGTGTCTACCATGCGTTCCTCATGTTAGATGTTAGATGCTGTGGTACCCAGAGAAAACCCATGATTAGTTGCAAAATGCTCCTCCAGCTGTTTCTTTTTGATACACTTATTTTTCCAAATTCTCGTTGACCCGTCCCAACTTTTTCAGACGTGCTGCTGCCATCAGATTCAAAATTAGCTAAACAGCGTCATTGTGTTTAAAAGAGTTTTAATAA
This sequence comes from Pterophyllum scalare, assembly GCA_024447675.2. NCBI lineage: Eukaryota > Metazoa > Chordata > Actinopteri > Cichliformes > Cichlidae > Pterophyllum > Pterophyllum scalare. The sequence continues at coordinate 203,045 of JAMQGT020012807.1, read as the reverse complement.
CATCATGATTTTTACCGGCATCAGCCACACATCGCAGTAGCACACAGGTGCTGTGATCCCTTATTTACACTGCCAGCAGCTTGGACCTGCTGCAGGTAAAGCCTCATGCTGAGCGTTTTTTCCATCGTCTCTGTGAACGTGATGCCCTGTTCTATTTTTACACACTGAACTTCATGTTGTGTTCACCTGAAACTGGAAATGAGACCATAAACTCATCAGGAAAGTGTTTACTGAGGTCACACGGAGCTGAGGGACATTTTTCCACAGAATTCAGTATAACCAAAGGTCACGGGCAGCAGCCAGAGGCGTCGCCCCTCATTGGACATTAGAAAGAATGCAGATGCAGTCCCTGATTCTTCCCTCTCTGCCTCACAGCTGGCCTGACCGTGAGCCCCAGCAGCTCTCAGCTGTTTGAAGGCGACTTTTTGTCTCTGAGCTGCGGGGGGGGGACAGCTCTGCTGGATGGACTCTGAGGAGGAGCACGCCCAAACGACAGAGGACTCTCTGTGGAGATGGGTGGGGGAAACAAGCTGGTTCTTTTTGCACCATCTCCTACATCTTCAGACGGGACAGTGGTGTTTACTGGTGTGAGTCCACAGAGGGAGTAACCAGTAGCACCATCAACATCACTGTGACTGGTAAGCTGAGTGTGTGTGTTGTTGGTGCTGATGAAGCTGAGTGTAAATGGATGAAATGCTGTAGTTTGTCTCTGTGTTGAGATGGACCCGTGATCCTGCAGAGTCCCGTCCTCCCTGTGATGGAGGGAAGTGATGTCACTCTGCACTGTAAATCAAAGCCCCCACCTTCAAACCTCCGAGCTGCTTTCTATAAAGATGGCTCCCTCATCAGGACCGAGCCTACGGGTTCCATGACCATCCGCCATGTTTCCAGGTCTGATGAAGGCCTCTACACGTGTGCCATCAGTCCTCAGGGAGAGTCTCCACCCAGCTGGATCAGCGTCACAGGTGGCAATTTTAGCATAATCAACAATTAATTCATCCATAGAGCGTATAAAAGATGGACGTAGGCACCATGATGCTTAGTGAAGTTTTGTTATGAGGCCTTGAGCTTTTTGGCCATCACCACCTCAGTCTTTTCAAACCAGGTGTGACAGCTGAGGGGCGGATCCAACTGTGCATCCAAGGATGCTGCATGCTCATTGGCTAAAGGCTTCTGATTTATTCAGTAAAGCCTGAAACTACCCCATGAAGTCACAAAGTGTTTAGTGAGGTCACAGAGTGAGGGAGCTGAGGATGGGTTTTCCATAGCCTTCTACACCAACCACAGGAGCTGCCCCCTGGTGGTCATTAGAAAGAATGCAGCTTAAAGGCACCTCCATGCTGGCTTCACTTTTCAGACTAAACCAAAAGGCTGCATCCATCTTTTATACCGTCTATGATTTCATCCACATAACCACCTGAACAGATTCTCTCTACAGGTAAACCTACAACCACAGCCCCACCTTCTACATTAGCCCCACCCACTACATCATCCCCATCTTGTGCCTCAACTCTGCTTTCTGTTTCAGCCACACTGACTTCACCAATCCCATCCACTGCCACGGCTTCTCCTTCTACAGCTCCGCCTGCGACTTCAGCTTCACCCCCTCTCTCCACCCATCTGCAGTTTCTGTTGAGAGTGGTCTGCCACCTGCTGGTGTTCTGCCCATGTTTCATCACCACTGCACTCTTGGTGCATTTATATCGACAAAGACCCTCAGGTAACTGTCACTGTCAAAAATGCAGCTGATCACTCTGTTAAAGGGGAGCTGTTGATCAAAAGACTCAAAGAAATCGTAATAATTTATAAAATGTTATAGATTTATTTTTCTTTCCCATTTCTTTTTCTTTTCCATTATATTTAGAAATGTCATAATTGTTTATTTTTTAAGTTTATTTCCCATTTCCCCCTATTTATTTCTGTAGTTCTTTCTGTTATTTGTAATCACAGAAGAAAACACAGCACATTAGAGAGTGGGGTAAAAAGTCTAAAATTAAATTATTTTTTTTTTGTTGAAAAATAGGCCGAGGTCGTGCACAGGCAGGAAGTCTGCATGACGAACACAGAAGGCAGACGAGAGGTAAAAATCTAAAAGTAATCAAGAGGTGATACAGAAGGGAAAAAGGAGAAATCCAGAGGACGCTGGGAGAAGCTGAGAATGATAAGAAAAAGGAAACTGGGATAGTTTGAAAAATGAGGAGCACAGAGGTTCATGCAGAGTGTGATTGTGTAACGAGGGCAAAACAATTTAACAAGAGACACAGAAAGTCATTCATCACCAAAATAAAAGACAGAGCAACAGGAGACAAACACAAAGAAACCAAAGAACCATAAAAAGGATCAAAACTCCAAAAACCAGAAACATGACACGTTTCTGCTTCAGTACGCAGCTGTCGATCAACATGAGAGTGCACGCGTGCCTTTTTCGTGCATTCATATTAAAATGTTTATCATTTATTTTGGCAGTTTTTGTCCTTCATAGAAAAACACAATTTCTTTCTGCTCTCAGCTCTGTGTGTTTTCAGTGAGATGAAAACACACAGTATGATGATGCACAGAAGCTCCACCCACCCACTGTTCAAACCTTCTGTTTGTGAGGGGCACCCAATCAGAAGAAAGTTGCCCTAAAGGGGAGGGGGAAGGAAGCTAAAACCTCTGATATTACCTCGATTTGACCCCACACGACCTCTTTGTCTCCACAGTGAGAGTGCTCTCCACCCTGTCTGAGCAGAGATTGGCCGAGGACTTTGACATCACAGAGGTCACCTCCGAGCATCAGTGCTAAACTGCAGCGATCAGAGAAAGATTTTATCTAAAGTAAAAGCAAAGATTAAATCAAAGTCATCATTAAACCTTTTTTAAATTACATTTTCCAGAACAGTTTTATAACAAAGTAAAACTCATGACATCATCGTGGAATAAAAAAAAAAGAAGAAAAAACAACAAGCAGATAAAGTGACTCTCAGAGGAAGAGACATTTTCTGTGCCCATCACAGACGAGTACAACTGTAACTGTGTGTGTTAGCTTGTGACGTGAATGAAATAAAATCAATTAATTCTCTTTCTTTATGTCCTATAAGACTGTAGGCACCTATAAATGTGATGGAAGTGTAAATTGTCCCTAAAGATCCGAGGACTCGTCATGGTCCTGGGCCGGTGACCCGGTGTTCTGAGTTCCTTTTCGTTTAGCTCTGTTTTGTTGTATTTTTCGGGTTGTGTTTCTTAGTTTAGATCCTCAGTTTGTTATGGTTAGGTGTTCTGTTATTTAGTCATTTGCGTGTTTCTCTAGTTTCCCTTTGTTCTGGTCTTCCTTGTGTTTCCCGATGTTTTGTGTCAGGTCTGCGTCTCTGTTCCCTTGAGTCACTTCCTGTTTTATTTTGACAGTCTCATGTTTTGCTTCCCCTGTGTTATTAGGTTCATCTTTGTTTCCCCTCTTTGCAGTGGGTTTTCTAGTTTAGTGTGTTGTTTTTCTCTTTTCTCCCAGGCTTTGTGTTTGTTTTGCCCAGGTTGAGATTTTGAGTTTTTTGTGTTTTTGTATTATTTGAGTAATCAGCAAATAAAGCAGTTTTAGTCGAAGTCTGCGTTGTGTCCTGCATTTGTGTCCATTCCCTCACCACGCAGCCCCCAGCCGTGACAGGACTTGTGTTCCATTAAGGAGTGAATTGATTGTGTTAACACTCTTATTGGCCCGGCTCCACACGAGGGGGGTGGGGCTTAGTAACCTTTGTTAAGGCTGAATGCAGAAAGCACCAAAAGTCCAAAGAAACATGGTACTAAAAGCCAGGGACTCACAAGGGCACACAACCACAGCAAGACACGCAGACCCTCTGACAAAGGGGATCTGGATACAGTAAACACAGAAACACAACAAGGAAACACCTGGTGAGCAAAGCACACCTGAACATGATCAAGGTAACGAGACGGGAAACAAAACTAAAGGTAAATCACATGACTGACAGAATAAAACAGGAAATAAACAGGGAAACACAACTTGACACAGGAGGGAGCGCAACGGGAACAAAACCTCACAGATAAATTAACCAAGACCAGAAAGAATGCCCTATGCTGCTATAGGCCTAGGCTGATGGGGGGGTTCCCATAATGCACTGTTTCTTCTCATTCACCTTTATTTACTTGTTTATACTTCACTCTGTATTTAATCATTATTATTAATCTCTGCCTCTCTTCCACAGCATGTCTTTTGTCCTGTCTCTCTCCCCTCAGCCCCAACCGGTCGCAGCAGATGACTGCCCCTCCCTGAGCCTGGTTCTGCTGGAGGTTTCTTCCTGTTAAAAGGGAGTTTTTCCTTCCCACTGTCACAAAGTGCTTGCTCATGGGGGGGTCGTTTTGACTGTTGGGTTTTCTCTGTAATTATTGTAGGTAAAGCACCTTGAGGCGACTGTTTGTCGTGATTTGGTGCTATGTAAATAAAATTGACTTGAATTGAGAATATGACATAATACTTAAATAAACAGCTGGAACTAAGAAACCACAGAGACTCATGACTCAAAGAAAAACAAACCCTGAGAAGCAGTTGAACCCTAAAGAAGTACAGATAGAGAATACCACGGAAATTCACAAATATAAAAATATACCATAAATATACAAAGGATCAAACAGAATATATAAAATAGGTCAAAGAGCTCAAAATCCTGGACCTGAGCCCCTTGAGACTGGTCCTTTAATCATCTGACCGTCCTCCAGACTCTTAAAGTGTGTTTTATTCACTCATTTTATTTAACGCTGAATTCATGCTAATGCACGGCAGTAATAACAGAGGGATAACTTTGGTTGTGCTCTGGTCCATTTCTACCCATGCATCTGGTTTCCTGCTCATTTTGAATGCAGGTTGCTGCAGAACTGAACTCTGTAGGTTAGGTTTTTATTCTCAGTGTCCGTATTTTATTTATTCAAATAAATCTTGACATAAGTTTATTTAATAAGTTGAAGGTGGATATGGGTTCTTCTACATGTGGGGACCAAAATAAGTGAAACACCGTGCAATATTGTTTTTTATTTCTTAACTTTGCCAAATTAACTTGTTATAATTAACAGAAAATATTTGCGTGGGGTTCATCACGAGGATAATTTTCAGACATTTGAATCCCTGCTGAGACCAGCTGACGGAGACTTTTTATTTAACTGTGCAGGCCAGCTCCCTCATACCATTGCTGCCTCTGGTTGCTTTTATACCCTAAAGTTGACACATAATCATGAAGACATTCGTGAGCGTGGGGATGGAAGAAGTGGCTTTTAATAAAAGCGGGATATCGTCCCCAAAGAGAGCCAGCTCACGATTTGTCTTTGTCTCGCCTTCTGTGGGTTGAGTCTGCAAATTTTGACGTTTAGATTCCAGCAGAGGTTCAGTAACGATCGCAGAGACGGCAACAGTGAGTCTCACTTTCTTAAAGAAGTCGGAACTAAATCCTTTAACTCTGACCTTTGATGTGCAATCTTTATGCAACAAACTGACTCATGCAGTTAGATTTTTATAACCTACACACAGGAGGCCGATGTACTGAAACTGATGATGATCTCTGGAGGATCTCCCGTGTTTAACACACAAATACTTTAAACAACACAGGAGCGAGCTCCTCTGAAAGGCCTGCACAATATTCTACAGAACAAATGTGATGCATCATTTTTTTTAGTTTAGTCATTTTCAGTAACGAGCTCCACTGATTTTGGTCCTTCATCATTTATCACTTTACTCATTTTGTGGGGTCTTAAAAATAATTTAAAATTTCTTTCTTAGATTCTTGTTTGTTATATAAATGTTGCAAAAGCAGTGTCTTTTTCTCAGATGAGATAAATATAAAAATGTAATGTCTCCCAGCTCAGACGTCGTAAAGCAGAAACGTTGCCAACGCTGCGGGTTCGACTCCTGTGAGAGTCCTGCAGTCATGCTCCTGGTTCTCAGAGATGTTTAACCAGCGTTACACTGACCAGAGGCCAAGAAAAAATAAACACCGTCATACTCAGAAATGTATTTTAGAGCTCACTGAGCAACAAACTTTCCCACAGAAACAGAGTTCACACATCAGCAGTCGACCAGCAAATGTGACCTTTAACCTGTTAAACACGCCCTGAGAAATGAGCGAAATGATCCAGTGAGGGTGCTGGGCTGCACTGTACTGCAGGGTGACCCCAAATGAACTGTGGTGCCCGGAGCTCGTCTGCAAACATAATCTGTTCAGGCGACGTGTTTATTCTTCGTCCTGGCGTGCGTTCCCCTGTTCCTGATCGTTTCAGCTCCTGTTGGTTCGTACTTGAACAGGGATGCGCCTGCGGATCGACGCGTCTCCTTTTGAGACCAAAATGCGGGATATGATCTGAACGTGCGGGACAGGAAGAGGCTGCGCACCTCGGCTCCACAAACCCTTCTGACAAAATCTGTTCTTCTACAAAAAAAAAAAAAACATGAAATAAGTTAGAGACAATTTCCCTCAAAAACACAAAATATTCGGTTACAAAGGACGATCGTGTTCAGAGAGAAATGGCTTCAGAAAATTTTGAGATTATTGCAAAAAAAAAAAAAAAAATCTAACCACTGAAAAAAAGAAAAGACTTCAGAGAGTTTGTTTCTCCAAACGGAAATGCAAAGAAAATCTTTGAGTCTTTAAATAAATCGTCCCCCTTTAAAGACTAATAAGAATAATCCACATCTGTCCTTGAGATCAGCTCAGTTCACTGTTTAACGCCAAAGCTTGTTTTTTTTTTTAATTTTTATAAAAAGCTTAAACTCTAAACTGGTTTCCGTCCATCTCAAAAAGAGTTCAAAAACATCACTGAGACACATCAAGGCCAGTTTTTAATCTCTGATGGGGAAAAATTCTGATTTAGTGATTATTAAAATGAGATCTGGGACTTTTTTGGAGTCATCACTCACGCTGTGTTTATAAAGTGCAGCAACTCTCTCAAGACTCTCTTATTCCTATTTTTCAGTTCCAAATAACTTAAAGCGGCAGTTTGAGGTAACATAAACTTATTATAACCAACAGTAATGAAAAGGTTTTGTGATGTTGACCAAACTGTAGTGTGTAGTTATGAAGTGTGACACTAGGTGGCAGCACTCTGCAGGTAATCTCCACACTGTGAGTTTGAACCAGGTCTCCATCATGATGTCCACACGATATGTGTTTTTTGCACTTCTCTCTGTAGTTTGGGCTCTTTAAATATTCCTCATTAATTCTTGTTTTCATTTAGGAGACAAAGAAGAAATTTCAAAGTTATTATTTTAGCTTTTGGGTGTTCCTGCTGCAGACAAGCTTGGGATCTTTGTTCAGACATGCAACTGGAATACAAACACTGTGAAGGTCTTAGATGCACATAATAATAATAATGATAATAAATCACTTTAGAGGTTAAATAAAATGTCAGTAATAAACTCTTATGGCAGGCTCTATACAATGCAGGGACACAGCTCCTCACATGTTCATCAGAGCTGAATAAATAGTCACTCTGAACTGAGATGGATGTTCAATATGGAAAGTCTGGCTAATAATTTCTCTGTCTTCTCTTTGAAATGAGTGTTCGGACTTGGAGGTTTTCTTTTTCATTTGTAACTATGTAACTGAGAAGCATAATGAGCAAAACTACTAAAGTAAGACCTGCGCCGTCATATTTGATGTTAGGACGATGAAGTCTCGCTCATCTCAAACAGCTTTAACGTGGAGTGCCGATCGGCCTGCGCTGCCCGTGGAGTCGCCTCAGCATAGACAACAGTCCACCAGCAGCACACACACACACACACACACGACACACTGCTGCTGCACAAATCTGCCGTGTGTCTGTGTGTGTATGTATATGCGCGCATCAGTTACTACTGCCAGATCTGCACCTGCTGTGTAACAAGGTAGTGTGTCAATTCGTGTAGTGCGCGACAGGTAAGCCGGTCAGCTTACCTGGACCTGCTCAGCTGCTGCAGTCAAACTGCTCCCCCGCACTGTCACAGCAATGCTGGATAGTTTTTGTAGTAGTCACATTCTTGTGAATACTTGTGTCTGCGTATACCACTGGTTTATTATTTATTCATCGCCGTGTCGAAAATGCTCATTTCACTGGGAAACCTGCTGCGACATTGCTGCAGTCATGAACCCTGCCCCAGCCCTGACTGACGAGCCCTAACTCAGTGGCGCAGCAATGCTGGATTCTTGGTGGCAAAATTAAAGACGTTTTTGATTCATGTCATCCAGAACGACTGTTTCTTGTCATGTTTTTGGATCTGCCGGCTGCCCGGCGTCTTCGGCTCCCACCGACAGTCCAAAGATGACACGCTAGGTTAACCGTCGGTTTAAATGAACTTTAGTCTGAATTCCTGTGATGGCCGGCCGGGGCGTACCTCGCCCCTCAAAGGCCTGCCGCTGAGAAGGTTTTCAGACTCTTTAAGGATATTTTAAAAAGGTTCTCACCGAGCATTTTTTGAATGATTAAGTCATCCTGTGTTTGGGAACAAATAAAAACTTACTGCTCTCAGAACATTTTTGAAACAAACACTAATCTAGCTGCACAGGAAGAGGAGAGTGAAATGCAGCTCCAGATCAGGACCAAGGCATAAATCCTGAAATTTTATTCACTTTCTTTGACAATGGCATTGTGGGACATGGCTTGGTGAAGCTCTGAGGCTCTTCTAGTTTGGTGTTGTTGTTGGAGGACTGGTTTTTCAGTAGTAAACTTGAATTAGCCCATCCATCAAAATAAAACTCAACAAAAGGAGACGGCACTACTTCTGCCTGAGATATTAAAGCTTCTCTCTGCTCTCCTCTTTATGAGCTGCTCCATTGTTTTCACAGCAGAGCAGAAAAAGGGACCACATGAAGTCATGAAGTCAGATCCACCCATGTGTGTTATTACTTCTGCCTGTTGTGTACAGTGAAGCAGCCAGCCAACGGCTGACCGTCTCTGATCTCCGTCACGCCGGTCCTGGAGGCCCGTAACCGCATCCTCGCCCCGCTGACGTCAAACCCAGACCGGTTGGTCCACCGTGACTGAACACTGAGAGGACCGCAGACAAAACAGAGGGGAGAGAAGTCTCAGTTCTTGGTGTCTTTCACCATCTGCCGTCCTCCACCTCTGAGTTTGGACGCAGCTCTCCCAGAGGAGCACAAGCGCTGATGCATTGAGGTCAAGGCGGGCTTGGCAGCCATCTTGTTTTTGCAGTTTCTCCATCTACTCAGCTGGAGTTCGGACCACATGACCTCAGTTTATAGCTTGACTCAAAAGATAAAACCGAGACCAGAAATGGGCACCGCGGGGTTATAACGTCCCAACAAAAAGACCGGCTTCGAGAATTTGCTCTAACTTTTCGGACCTAGCGTGAAAACTTCACCTGTATGTTGACGATGGCCAACATAAGGACTGTGGACCACCTGTGGACTGGTCCATTTCTCCATTTTTAGACTTTTCTGAACACAAGACAACAAATATCATCCAAACCACTGCCTAGAAACACTTCAAGAGACAGACAGAGCAGGGTATTGAACCACTGACCTTCTGATAAGTAGATGACCTGCTCTGACTGGGCTTTGTAGATTTCACAGCAGCAGCAAGAACCACAAAACATATTAATCATTCTATTAATTCTATTCTATTAGATTCTATTAAAGCCCTTCACGGCTCCAGAACTGATGTCCCTGCACCCAACCGGAGATCCTGGTCCTCACATTAAAGTCTAAAGTTTGCTGTCAGGAGGAACTCCAGCTCGTTCAAATAGAAAATATTCTAGTAGCTGTTATGGGTTTTAGTTTTTTGGTTTATTTTATTCTTAGCTTCCATATTGTGTTCTTCATCATCAGACTGATGGTCTTCATCTTTTATCATTAGAGTTTTTGCTTTGCACTCCTGCTCATATGATTGGATTTTATTGTGCATGTTTTGTGTTTTCATGGAGCGCTTTGTAATGCTGGTTTTGATAACTGTTACATAAATAAAACAAAAGTGGGTGAAATGAAGAGGTAAAAATAACAAACTCAAATCGTCTGGAGGAAAATCCAGCGAGTGCCACAGCAACAGACTCTGATATGAACAGAGTTTATTTAAAGGTTCATATAAACCGCCCAGTGGGTTTTTTAAGTTCCCACTGGTTCTGGGAGGATAATAAATGAAAGGTTTCAGAGAACGGAGCACAAATTTCATCCACATCTTTATTTGATCTATTTTAAACTAAATGTTTGGATCTTCCTTTTTTCCTCATGTCGCCTCATAAGTTTTCCAAAGTGTTACATTTTAGAAAGATCTATCATTATATGTTAACAAAGCTCCTTTCTGTGCTTAAATACAAACTTTGTTTTGCTGTGTAAAGAGTAGCGGAAGAATAGTGGGAGAATGAAATCCAAATTCGGATGGTTCTTTCGGTCTTCTCGGGAGAGCTTCTCTCGTGATTTCATGACACATGGCTGGAAATGTCAGAAAATCCTCGGTGGGATTATGTCTTTGCGTGGTTGGACATTTTCCATGAGTGATGGTGTGATGATCTTGGCTATTTTCACATGCCTGCCCCTCGTCCGACACACCAAGGCGTCCCCGAGCTGCTGTAACTCATCTCAGAGGAGATTTATGAGCCTCTGCTGTCCGTCCCACTCTCTGCTTTGGAAGCTAAAACGGTTTATGAAGAGTTCGGAAAAGATGCTCTCGTCTGATTGGAGCTTTACGTTTTAGCCCTGTTTTCCTTTTCTGCGCAGCAGATGTCTTCGTTCAGCTGCAGCTTGAAGGCGCGCGCGCCGTCTTCTTCCCGGTTCACAAATTTAACACGTCGGACACGAGTGACCTGTGGAAACAGAGTAACTGGCCTCTGTGGACTCGTTTCCAGCTCCGGCAGGGTGGGTGGTCCGTCCGCGTTTCTCCATTACACATCACTCTGCAACGAGTGCAGAAAGATACATGCAGAGGAGCCTGACACAAAGGAAGGAGTAAGCTTTGCTGTGAGGAGAGTTTTATGTGGGTTTTGTGGTGTCACCTCCATCTTTTACATTTCAATAATCATGCTAAATTACTGCACGTATTACAGCCGCAAAGTCAGCGTTAGGAGGAGGGTGGATGGGTGGATGGATGGGTCATCGGCAGTGCTGAACATTTTAGCACATTTTGTTCAAGTTAGCGTAGCAGCAGCTGAGAATACAGTGAGCTGTGATGTGAGGCCGCTGTGATTGTGCCCATAGGTTTACCATTATTGCACTATACCAGGGGTATTCAAATCCAGGCCTCGAGGGCCGGTGTCCTGCAGGTTTTAGATGTGTCTCTGCTTCAACACACCTGAGTCAAATGTAGAAGTCATCAGCAGGACTCTGGAGAACTTGACCGCATACTGAGGAGCTAATTCAGCCATTTGATTCAGGTGTGTTGGATCAGGGACACATCTAAAAGCTGCAGGACACCGGCCCTCGAGGCCTGGAGTTGAATACCCCTGCGCTATACCCTTAATTATAGCATTTAGCTACTGCTCTAGCACAAAACACCCACAGGCTGTCTGTACCCCCAAAATCAGCCAGTTGCATGACAGCAACTCATGGAGTCTTCCTCACCACGTCTACACGGTGCAGAAGTTCAAACCAGGCATCAGAAATGGGGAAGAAACGTGATTTAAGTGACCTTGAAGGTGGCACGATTGTTGGTGAGAGATGAGCCGGTCTTAGTGGTTCAGAAACTGCTGATCCGCTGGGATTTTCCCACACAACCATCACGAGACTTCAGAGAACAGCCTGAAAAAGCGAGCAGCAGCAACTGAGCACCTTTAATCCCTGTCCTGTTTTGGGTTTTAAATTCGAATAGATGCCACACCTCCACGTGTCTGTATTCATAAGAACACCTGCAGTTTTGGTTCATTGATGAGATATTTGTAAAACCAGATTAATTCGATCACAGCAGCTGCTTTCATTCCAGATCCAAACAACTTAGTGTGTTTCCCTGGAAACACTCAGTCACTAACATACTGGTACAATGCTTGGTCCAGTGCTAGTGGAAGATACTGGGCCAAACTGGAATTCTCATATTTAACAAGCACGTTCTTTATATCAAACTCTTGCTCATGAGAAAACCCTCAGGTGTGCTGTCCCATCATTTCTGCTGCTGAGGCTTGTTTTGAGACTCCATCTGCAGGCTTTATTCTGGGTTACAGTACATACACTCGTTACATCCACCCACAGGTCCAGTGTTTGGTTACTGTCCCGCTGATTTATGAGATAAATGGCGCCATGTTTCTGGGCTTCGCTTGCCTTTTTAAAACCAGCTACGTGCGACGTCAGATCAGAGCGTCACCGACCTCATCTGCTGTTGATCAGTCGCCTCCTTTAATGTTGGACCAGAGGTTTTACTGCCGGCCTCCACCCTGCAGAGCCTCAAGGAGTCAGGTTCACCGGGACGCTGCCTGTAAGCAGGTAGAGAGCGTATATATGAAGATATAAAAGTACAGAAGGGTCAGCGAGGCTGGGCTTTAAAATTCACTGAAATAAAAACAAAAAGATGAAACACGTGGTGCAGAAACTGCCTGTCATAATGAAAACTGAATTAAAAAGTCAAAGCAGTCGCCTCAGTGGATACATGTAAGGCTTTGTGAAAGCATTTACAATTATGCTAAGATTAAATGTGAAGTCAGTGATGGTGTTTGACCTTAAAAAGTTTCATTCTGTTTGTTTTTACAGCGACGCTCCTGCCATTTATCATGGCTAATTATATGTGTTGGATGGTTGATGAGTCAGCCATAATTGTGAGGAGTAAATTATTAACGGAAACAGTTTCACAGCAGTTATTTTGTCTGTAGGTGAGTACCAAGCCCTGTGGACTCCTACAGGCACGTTTCCGCCTGTTAGCAGTTGGTTAAAGTCGGTTTTCTGTCAGCAGACGTGATGGAGGCGTGAGCGGAGAACAAAGAGCTGCTGAGAGTCCCAGAAACGAGCAGCTTCCATTTCTACAAATCACTGCAGACCAATCAGATAAACTTCATTTAGACAGCAGCTGTCCAACAATCAGATGCAAGTCAAGAAGTTAAAAAAAAACAAACAACACACACAAAAATACGTTGATTGCAATAATAAGATAAATAAAAATAGTAGTTAACAAATATCACATAAAAATGGAATAAATAAAATTGTCAATTGTTGATAAAACAAAGCAGAATAAAAAAGATATTGTGATACTGTGTCAGTGCAGCAGCACGGCAGTTAGCAAAAAAAAAAAAAAGCACAAAAAAGGTTCAAAATTTTACTCAAAATAAATCACAGTAAAGCAATAAAATTACAAAAATAAAATAAAACGTGAAAATAAAATTTCAAGAATTTTAAAAAAAGAGTAGGATAAATAAAAAAGGTTTCAGCATACTTACAATAACTATAAAACAAGCAAATAAAATGAAATTAATTCACAACTGCCTGAAACATTACAGAAATAAATTAAATAAAACATTAAAATTATAAAAGAAATATATAAAAATAAATAAAAATCAAGTTATGATAAAAAAGAATAATATTATAAATAAAATTGATATATGATGTGTTAATTACATATACAGTAAAAAAAAAATACACAGTCAAAAATGTGAAAAGGCAGAAACATGATTCAGATTATTTCCCAGGCTGTGGACAGACTTTTTTCTGCCTCGTCCTTCATCTTTTAATTTTATCTTAAACAAACGATGAAATGCAGTGAAAATGCTGAACACAATAAAATTATAACAGTCATAAAAACCCAGACTGAAGAGTTTGATGTTAGTTTCGATTTAAAATAGCAGCTCCTCTGTGCATGAAAGCATCAGTTCCTCCAACATCCTGCAGAAAGCTGCTCCAGCAGTTTATTTTGGTTCTGCTTCATCTTCTAAAACAGAAGAACTGAAGGACCTTAAAGCAGTAATATCAATACAAAAGCTAACAGGTAGCCTCTTTAAAGGCCTAATGTAGGTGCAATTTGTGCTCTGCTATTGATCTAAGTCAGCACCCATGCAGCATCATTTTGCATTAATTGCAGCTGATTTATTGCACTCTTCAGTAATGTGGAGAGCGGGCGGGACAGTAGTCTGGCCTCCTGGTTATAAAAGTGTGTTTCAGTCGCTCTGATGCGTGCTATTAGAACCTGCAGCAAAGCCACCGTACCGCTTTGCTGCAGGTGAGGAATTTTTACTGTTTTTCCAGACTTTAGATCAAGGTGACAATATTCTCATGGCCAAAGAGAGCAGGAAGCACAGGAAGCATTGTTGATGTAGTAACACGAGAAGGAGATCTTACAGATATCACAAAGTTTCATTGCAGTGATTTTTGTCTGATGCAGCAATGACATTTCAGTGGACACACAGAACACATCTGCACGGAAGCTGGATGAGAAGGTGTTCCCTTGTCTCTCAGGGAAATTCTGGTTTTCAGCAGCAGATTCTTTGGTGCTAAAGCCGCACATTACTCCCATCGGTTTTAACCATGTTAACATCCTCCAGGGCAGAAGAATTGCCAAAAACTGCAGTTCTTCAAATGTCCCTTTGAGGCTGGATCAAAACTGAGCGGATCCCCATGGACTCAAAGGCAAAATAGAAGCTTTAATGCTAAGATGTCAGGTAATGCTAGCTTGGTTAGCGAGCAGCTTTCAGATTTGCTGAGTGAAATTCTGATATTTTATTAGTCTGTGAGATAACAGAGTCCAGCAAACCAGTGGGTGTCATCATGGTGGCTGCATCCATTTTCTCTGTGGGTATGTCAGATGTCTCCATACCCATAAACCTCAGCTGCGCAGCTGTGTCAGAAGCAATGTGTAGCACAGGAGTGATTCGAGTGTCCTTACTTGTCAGAGAGGCGAGTGGGTGGACGTCCAACAGATGGCTGTCCACGGCTTCCCAGTTGGAGCACAGAGAGAGAGCGGGCAGGTGACCAGCCGGTGGTGTTTCCGGTCCGTGGTCAAGAGTTAAGCAAACCAGAATTCCACAGAAGGATCAAACAGGTTACTGAGAAGCAACGAGGACAGACGTAAGTCAAACAGTAACGAGGCAGATCTGTCGCCACTGCGGCGAAGACGACCTGGTGGAGAAGTGCGGCACCGCTCAATCCTTAGATACTGGCTGCTTGATTTCATGAACAGGAGCAGGTGAAGGAGGGAAGAACCTGCCAGGAAAACCCCACCCCATGAAGGAACGGAAGTGTAACGGCCACTCAGCAGCTCCACCTGATTATAAAAGAGGGAGGCAGATAAAGCATAAAAAACAGGCAACAATGAAACCCAGCCCGTAGGAGCCAGTTGGGGGACTTTGGATTTCTAGGCCATCTCTTTGGTCAGGTGTTTCAGGTATGTCCAACTGGGAGGAGGCCCTGGGGCAGACCCACAACATGCTGAAGAGGCCATGTCTCTCACTGATTTGGGAATGCCTTGGTGTCCTCTCAGAAGAGCTGGAGGAAGTGGTGGCTGGGATAGGGAAGTTTTGGCATCTCATCTTAGACTCCTGCCCCCCACCCAGACCCAGATACGTGGCAGAACATAGATGGATGGATGGATTGTTCACAATCACCCAAGTGGACTTTGGCATGCAGAAGAAGTTTAGAAGAAGTTTCTGAAGGTCCATCTTTAAACATGGATTTGTTTACTTCCTGTCAGACTGATGCTGTTACATATGGATGACAGATCAGCTGCTGTTTTTGAAGTAGCCAAGCATGCACAGATCATCGTGCCTACAGAGGAAAACTTCATTTCTCTCTTTATACAAGCAGTGGAGGAAATAATCAAATGTTTCCCAGTGTCACAGATGTTTCACCACTTTCAGCCACTCAGTGAAGACACTGATGACAACGCTGATCTAAGCACACTGCTTTTCCTCAGCTTAACGGCACAGAAACAAAAGCCTCTCTGAACAAAGGTCTGATGTTAGGCAGGAGCTGAGGGATCCTGTACATTAGAAACTCATAAAGAATCCCTCTGACATCTGCTTTCATTCCCCCACAGTGACTCCTAAAAGGTCACAGTGGGGTCATGAGCACCAGTAGGGGTCACATGGAGGGGAAACCCAACCAAAGGTAGACCACCCATCAGAGGGCTGCAGGTTGATGGAAAAACCAGGTTTAAATATTACTCTGAGGTTTTTCTTTTCTCAAGTTTTTCATAAAGTGGAGGAAAACTGAATTTCTTGGACTTGTCTTTCTGTACATTTGTAGTTCCCGTAGTTCCCAGGCCAGTTTAGCATCAACTAGGATGTTCCAGAAGAAGGTCGCTCACCCCATAATTCACAGCAGCTTAAGAATCCGCCACAAAGCCCCGCGATCTCTCCCCTGATGGAGCAGAGCTATTTTGGGGCAGGATGGGACCTAAAAAACCATCTGGCAGGTGTTGTGGTTGATCAGTAAGTGTCTTATAAATGCAACAAAACATTTATAAGACACAAAAAGCTTTTCCTAATATTTTAAACAGATGTTCCTACAGTCTCCCACATTTTCCAACACCTACAACCACAGCCTCACTCACAAACATCTCCATACAATTAATTCAGCAGCACTTAACCCTGAATGGAGACGATGAAAATGCAGAGAGTGCATCAGATAAATCGAGTAAAGTTCATTTTATATTCCTGCCGCGTCCATGCAGTAACTTTCTTTGTGGCGTCACTGCCTTATAAGGTTTAAGCTTTGTTGACTTACCTTTAATTCTTTCATTATTCAGAAACATTGTATCCACTTTGTACTGTGAATAAAATGCATCTTGTGGTATGCACCAGCGGAACGGTCACACTGAATCTCTGTCACCCTGAATTTGTCTTTTTCATCACGGATATTTTGACATGTCCAAGCAGAAAACACACAGGTGTGATTAACAACATTAATGATGGACCTGGGCTTTGCTACCACACACACACACCGGCTCAGTGGAGACGCTTCCTGTGTTACATGATGGAGCTGAGCCATCACTGATGTAAACAGCTCCACCTGCGCTTCTCCAGCCACTCTGGGCCCAAATATCTGCTGTGATCTCCTCACTGCTTTTGTGTGACTGAGATAAACTCCTTCATCAGGCTGAAGCAGGACATTTGTTGCATTTTATCCATGCAGCAAGTTTGGTGCAACTTCAGGGAAACATTTCATAAGACAGCTCAGGGATTCCCAGCCTGACATATAAACTTCAAAAGTTTGCAGAATTATTATCAGTCCAAGATGAATAGCATTCATTATTTTATTTAGTGCAGAATACTACATACTTATGGCTCTCTGGACTTCCAGACATCAGAGAAAAAAATATGTTTTCTGTTAAGTAGACCCAAACTCGTGTCTACATCAAAGTCCACGACCACTGCTGAGAGGACAGACGTTGACATGACAGTTTGGGACACTGAAACAGTGAAAGAGTGCATTTATTACACTTTGGAAGTGTAAAACAATGTAAAAAAAAAAAATTAAAAAACACCCTCCATGATTATACCCACAATACTCGTGCAGCTGTCTCCCAAATAAACACAACATCATATGATTATAACTGCTTGAATCTTATTTTCAGTCTTCCCAAACAAAATAAGCCTCACTGGTTAAACTGAGGTTTTACTGCAGATAGCAGGAGTCTGTTTGGTTTCTTGAGGCCATTTTTAGTGATCTGCTGCTCCCTGACCTCGTCTTCCTCTGCTGGGAGCGTTTAAACACCGGACACACTGACACGAAGACCTGTGTGGTCCAGACATGAGATGATTTAGGTGAAAGGTTGGGGATCTCCCAGTGGTGAACAGCTTCATTTTTCTGTTTACTAAACTTGCACAGTGGATTTCATCACTATGTTATCTCTTTATTTAAAAATCAGAACTATTCCTTTCAGCTCCTTATTTGTCACTCAACTGCTTTTTCTTCAGTTGCTCCAGCGCTTTTTTTCTCCAGCACCCAGGTGTTTAATCCTTGCATATTTCAATGGACCCACATTCTGATATGGATTGTTTCATCTTGTGGGTTTTCCGCACAAACCATTCAGGGCTGCCGAGGCGGGCGGAAGGGCCGCGTGATGTAATCTGCCAGGGCATGACCGCAGATCTGTCAGTACCCAACGCACAGCTTTCTAAACTTTCTAACGAGATCATTTAATGCAGTCTTCAGGGCACATTTACAAATATAAAAATAGAAGAGTGGTGTCAAACCTGTGGCACGGGGGTCAGAACCTGCCCACAGGAGGGTCTAGTGAGGTCATAAACTACAAATTTACATTACATTTTTTTTTATCTTTCTTGTTTATTTGTGGTGGTGCTAGCCTCACAACACAGGGAATGTACAGAAAGTCAGTTTTTTCTAAAATGAGTTTTTTTCTGCAGTAGATTCTTCAAACATCCACAGAGGTGTCACAAAGGACAATCGAAAAATGGTTCTTTAATGAAAAGCTACAGCAAAAACGGGTTCTTTAAGGAACCATTTTCAAAGAAGTCCCAGCAAACATGAATGAAACAGCGGCATTATTGCCCGCATCAGAACTGGTTGTGGTCTGGTCTGTGTTTGCTCTGTGGAACCAAAGAACCCCTTTAGCAGTTTTATATAATAAATGTTTCTTTATATATTTTTAATCTAATTATTATTCTTAGGTTTATTTGTAATTTACAGCCAGTTTCACAGATCGGTAATTTTACGTCATCTGACACCTTGTGGCTGAGTTGCTGTGGTTCCACTTTGCAATAATCCCTCTCACAGGTGATCATGGAATATCTAGGAGGGAAGAAATTTCCCAAACTGACTTGTTGCACAGGCAGACTGCATGACTTGCTGCTTGATTTTATACACCTCAGGCAATAGGACTGAAAACACCTGAATTCAAAGATTAAGAGGCGTGGCCTAATACTTCTGTTAATGCAGTGCATCTGTGCTTGTGTGTTGCAACTTGATAACCAAGCTAGCTAAGCGAGCCAGAAGATTTTGGTCCTTTTTTTTTTTTGTCCAAATATGCACAAGAATGCTTCAACAACAACAATGCTTCAGGATGCCCAAAAGCAATTGGTGACATCACTGTAGAGACGTCCATCTTTTATATACAGTCTCTAGCCACCAGTTTATCACAGAGCTTCAACTCACACTCACACCTGCCATAAAATCAGTCACCAGTTAAGCTGACGCACACCTTCAGAAACTCGTGCAGGTTAAACCGAAGCTATAGGCTGATCCGCAGCAACAATCAAAACCTCGGTTCCTGGTTTTCATGTGGCCGTTTGTTTGACACCACTCACCTGAGCACCGCCTGTTGCTGCCACCAGGCGTCACCAAATCAACAAGAAATGGACCGAGAGGTCAGAATTTTAACTTTGCATTTTATTCTATTGGAACTTACAGATTAGATGACATCCATAAATGGTGTCTGGTGCTTTAAAACTTCAAATATGATTTTAACTGTTCTGATGTGCACTGATTAAAAAAAAACAAAACAAAAAAAACACGCACATGTGAAAGCAAGCCTTCAAACACTCCCCAAAACACAAAGTCACCACAAAAACACAACTGAGCATATGTCACTTTCTTTTTCATGGTGTCCAAACCAGCTGCAACATGCCTGGTGAGCATCGGAGCACGGCGGCAGCTCAGCACGCTTCACTGGACCTTTAAAAAGGAAACCTGTGCAGGTGAAAAAAAAAGTTTGAAGTCTTAACTTGTGTTGGAATATTTGGAAATGTTAGAAACTAGACACAACAATACACGGGCCCTCAAACTAAACCTACATTACTAACTAGTTAAACAGGTGAGATAAAAATTTTCATAACCAGCCACAGGTTGTAGTTTACGATATGTCAGCAGCATGGCTTCTTCAAGGAACGGGGGAAAGGTCCATCACCTCCATTTCACTGTGAAACCCGAGATCTTCATTTTTCTGGAAGAACCTCTTCATCCCCCCTCCCCCCTCTCACCTCAACTATTTTAAAAGCCTTTCGATGTTAACCTACAGGTCAAATATTGTGAGCGTTTCTGTTGATGTTTCTAAGCACAGATCCTCCCATTAGATCTAAAGGGGGGATTAACAGATCAGCAGCACAGGTAAAAGATGTGCTGATAGGCAGAGACGCCCAGCGACCCACAGCCCAGGTAATTCTAACACTGTCTTTAAACAGACTTCATAGAAAGAAAAAGCACAGATAAATTTATGATAATAAAGGGCCACAAACTGGTGGAAAAATTATAAAAAATTTACTGGAAAAAAGTCCCAAATTTGAGAAAGAAATAGGAAAAAATAATTTATGAGAAAAAGTTTTCGATTTACAAAAAAAATTAATTATGAGAAGATTTCACAAGTTTCAGAGAAGAAATGTGTATAATTTATGAGAAAAAATGTATGAGAAAAAAGTCCAAAAATTTATGAGAACAATTGTAACATCTTTAAAAAAGGAGCGACCAGAATAGCCGTTGCCTTTGAAGCTTGGAACTGATTTGAATCAATTCTTAAGTTTCATTAAAATTATTGTGATACTAAATTAACTACCAAAAATCTGGTTTGGTTTAATACTCATCAGAGCCTTTCCTCTGGAGAAAGTACGGCTGTATTTGGTTGGGTGAGACAGGAGGTGTGCCCAGGACAGTTCACCTTCAACAAAACAAACACAACCACTGTGATGTCATCGATTACTCAGTGAGCCTCGTTATGAAAATTTGAGTGGAGCATTTTTACTGTCACCACGTTGAGTGCGAGGTGGAGCCGATGAGACACTGAGAGTCACTGCATGTTCGTACGGTGGCCTGCTCTTCAGCATGCGGTGGTGAAACCAGCAAGTGAGCCCATAAACCCATCACAGTTTTCCCACGAACTTCAGCACAACCAGGAATCTTTTTATGACCGGAGGTGTCGCCCCCTACTGGCCATTAGAACAATGCTTTAATAACTTTATTTCTACAGCAGTTTTGACGGAAAGGCTGTCAGATGCCAAAATGAATATAAAGCAAAGTGGACTCCCACTGGTCCAGCGAACTGCGTCGTAGGAGGGTGGGCAGGCTGGTGAGTGGTGGTTCTCCGGCAAACTGGACCAGCTCGACGGGAACAGGTAGGTTACACAGAAGACGAGGCACTCTCGACCCACACAGGGAACACGACAAAGCAAGGAGATGGAGACATTAGGCTTGAGAGCTTACAAAAACACAAAGGAGACATGAAGGGGCCTGATTACCACTCTAACAAAGCAGACAGTGTGGTAGAGACCGAATGCCGGAGCTGGTTAAGTACTGGCCGAGGACGAGACTGATGAGCAGCAGCTGAGGCAGACCAAAGAGCAGGAAACCAAAGCTCCACCCACAGGCAGATCATCACCTGCCCAACCAAAGCCGGAGGCAGGGAGAGCTGGAAGACCTGAACAGAAAGCAGACCAGTGAAGGACTTTGGCAAAGGCAGATGATCAAACTGAATTTTCAGCAGCTGATTTTATAGGCTTATGCTAGCTTTGGTTGCTGAGTTATGTAGGATTGAGGATGGCTGTTCCAAAGTTTCAATGATGCAAAAAATTACAGTAAAGTACAGACAACTAGATTTTGCAAGCACTGAACCATTATTTTACAGTGTTCCAGTTGTAACTGACCACAGGTGATGGTACTGTACTGCAATGACTGTTGCAATCATCCATCCATCCATCTCCTGCTTCACCAGAGTCAGGGTTGCAGGGGTGCCCAGCTGTCACAGGATGAGAGACAGGTACAGCCTTGACAGGTTACCAGTATTCCAGTACTATAATAGTTGAAGTTGTACTGTTATTTTAGCATTCCTACTGTAATAATCTTCATATGTTACTCAAAAAGTAACTACACGTCCTCACCCACTCCCAGTCTACTTATCTTGAGAAGTTTTTTCCCCTCTCCTGGCACTGCCTGGGTAAAGAGAGCTGCTGCAGTCAACACAACCTGACCTCCAGTCGACCTAACTAACAAGTACTCATTACGAAACAAATGTATTATAGAATCAAAATACGCAGCATCCTGCTGTTTTTATATGAAAGAATCAAATTTCATAGTACCCATCTGTATTCACGGATACAGTTCAGTAACATGGAAAATTTTCTGTAATTTACAGCAATTTGGGAACAGAAGTCGGCTCCCAACCCAAAAACCTGAATGCTGTGAGATGAAATCAATAAACACCATTAAAACTTAACAAAATTTCAACCAACCGTTCAACCATCTTGATGGGAAATAAGCACCGAGGCGCCCACATGCCAATATCTATCACCAGCTGCCATCAGCAACAACTCCAAACTTTCACAGTAACACAAAAACGGGAGGAAAGTGGCGGCCAGAAAAACCTGGGTGGCAGCAGAGAACCACGCTGGGGGGGGGGAGTGTTCGAGGTGAAAGATGGCACGGCAGCTGGGTGTGAGGCAAAGCAGATGACGGTCAGATAGCTGAGATGGATTTGTGATTGCCCGTACCACGTGAACCTGTTTCCTGATCCCTCACAGCGTTGTTATGTCTATCTGTCTGTCAGCACCCTGCTGTACAAGCAGCTATTCATTAGAGATGCTATCAGACTGAAAAAACAAAAGGGTTTTTTTTTCTAGAGGGGAAGATATCCAGGTGAGATCTGTGGGAACCATCTCAGATCTGGCTCTGTGGGCCAGTTATGGTTGCAATTTTCCAACGTCATTGCCTTTTATGCGCGCAGCAGGTCATCAACATTATCGTGCGATGCTTTATCTGCAGAGGGAATGCTTTCTGTTTTGATTTGTTTAAGTTCGCAGTGTCGTGTGGCTTCGCTTAGAGAACCGAACTCCTGGCAGGTTATCGCTAAAGCAGACGTCCTTTACTGAAACGTGCGCAAACAATCAGCCGGTGAGTGTCATTCAGAGTCAAAGATGCATTCAAAGAACACTTACTTTCACACAGTGAAGATTTTTGGCAGTTTTCCTGTAGTCAGATAAGAGATTAAGTTTCATCAAAGTAAGCAGCCCGTGATAGACTGGTGTCCATGGCAGCTGTGACGGGCTCCGGATCCCAGTGACCACGAACCGGCTGGATTACATGTTCAATTAGTGCAATTAAAGATTTTTAATACATTAAATTTTGACTGTTGGGGTTTCTCTGTGTTATTGTAGGGTCTTTACCCACAATACAAAGCGCCTTGAGGTGACTGTTTGTTGTGATTTGGTGCTATATAAATAAAATTGAATTGAATTGAATTGAATTGGACATTTCAAAGCTTCAAATGTTAATTTGCTTTTTCACTTGTTTTTCTTTTTCTGTCTGCTTGTAACGACTAAAAGCATGTCCACGCACAGTTAAACACCAGAAAACGTCCAAAGTTTCACATACGTTCCTAAACTTAAATAAAGAGTGTAAGAATTTTAAAAGTAACCGTCCTTGGAAAGGTCTTTTTGACTTCATCAGGGAAAAAACATCGATGCCATCAAATGAATTAAGGGACTTGAGCACATTTCAAACATTAGCAGTCCGCCGCTCCGTACCTAAGCCACTGCTGAAAATTCCAGTGATCTGAGTCCCTGGGTGCAGAAGGAGATCTGAATCGGGATAGTATTATCTTGAAAAACACCAGAGTGATGCCTCCCAGTTTTATTTTTTATCTAATGTGTATTTTTGCCTTGTGGTAAACTCAAAGTGGCCCAATTCCAGTCTGTCCCCTGCAGCCTCTCCCTGCACACTTCCACACTTCCATGGTCTACACATCTTAATGTGTTTAAAACCGACAGATTGAGTGGAAGTGGGTAACGAACCCCTCCATCAGCAAGTGTGCACCAATGTACACTGTAAAAAAAAAATCCATGAAAAAAAAAAAAGGAAATGTCCTGCTAGGATTTTATCCATTTTTTAAGGGAAGTTTATGAGCATTCCCATCAACGGTGTTTCATGAAAAATGCAGGGGGAAAAAAAATCAGAAGTTAACACAAAAAATTCCTTCATTTTAAAAGCAGCGTGTTGTATTTTTACAGAAGGTTTTTCACTATAGGTTTATTAAGCACACCTTTGTGCCACGAGCTGAGGTTTGATATGTCTGGCATGAGCAGTGTGAGCAGTGTACATCTATGGTGTCAATTTGAGCATTGTCGGTGACATCGTTCTTGAGCTTTGGCAAACGTTACCATTTTTGTGGAGCTTGACCTCTGACCTTTAGCTTGAGGTCGCTGAGATTCTAACTCATCTGAAATTTTCAGTAGATGCATCTATGAGGTAAATTTGAACGCTTTGTTTTTGAGTTATGGCCGACATGAACAGACGCTGACACCGAAACTACGACAATAGATTGACTTTTTCTTTGAAACAGCCGAGCTAAAAATGACTTTGTGCATGTTTTTGAAAAGTGCTTCAAATTTCATTTATTTCAGTTTGTAATTACACATTCAGATAGTTCAGATAGATAAGTGTGCTGTCATAAAAGTCTGAATGAAACTTTATTGTCTCATTTTCTAACAAGTGACGCACACCATCCTGATGCAGCTGTCTGATAAAGCCACAAATCCCAGAGATGCTGACTGAAAGTTCCTGTTTCCGTCTGAGGAAGGCACGGTCTCCCAAAGCTCGTCAATATATTTCTACCTTACCTCATTATTAAGAGAGAAGGAGTCTCACCCACCAAAGAGTGGAAGGGTGTTGAGGCCAAATGAAAACTGGGACTTCGAGCTGCTCATCGAGGTTTGTTCGGCCATAGAATGCCAAAATGTTAAAGGTGATAGGATGCTCAGGTCATGGCAGAACTGGACACCGAGATCAAATGCCAACATCTGCATGAGACTATCAGCCAGGAGACTGCAGTGTGGGAAGTTTTTGACCAGGTGGGAGTGATGCAGGACTCAAAGCTCTCCATAGCTGTTGAGTTCAGACCCCCAGGAGCAAATCTGGGCTGTGTGGCTGTAATAGTGAAATGTATCCGATCATTACAGCCATTTCGGCATTAACTGCAGGAAGCACACTGGCCCAAAAATAGCCACACATACTCACTTGAAAAGGAGCAGCTGTGAAACAACACAGACATTTTTCTCTGGAACAAAACGACTTCATATATAATCAGGAGCTAACAGGCAGTCAGCCAGCTCAGCCAACAGGAGTCGAGGTCGCACCTGCTCTACACGGGTCACCTGAGAAACTGTTAATGAGCATGCTCAGTGCGGCCTACGGTGTGTGGAACATTGTCACAAGCTTGGAAAATTGTATTTGTTGTGTGCACCAATAACATGATCTTAGTCTTTAACAAGCAAGTCTTTTTAACTGCTTTTACTGTAAAACAATTTAAAATGTCCATTATTCCTGTCAAACTTTGCTTTTGTTGATTTTAGAATGATTTTTCCCCCCAAAATACAAAAATACATCAAATACATCAGTTTATTGTTATTTTTTCCATTTTAATTGAACATTTTTACCATTTTATAGGCATTTTTTGAAGAGAAAACAGCTTGAAAAAAGATTAAAACCTAAATAAAATCACTAATAACTGGCATCACATGCACAAAACTAAGAAAAATATAGTTTAAACCTAAAGAAAAGACAAAAGGGGAAATTTGTGTAATTGTCCGTGTTGGTTTTCCAGACCTCAGCTCCATGACGAGCCTTTCACAGCAGGAGGCCTGGTGCTGAATTGGATAAAGGTTAAGAAAACGGATGGATGTCCGACTGTAAAGACTGATTCAGTCGCTGCACTTTGTGCACCAAGGAAAGCTTGCCTGTCTGGAAAAACAAACGTAAACATATTTGTGCACAAAAAGGTGACAAAGAAACTCAAACAAAAGACGTAACACTGGAAAATAAAATGTGTTCAGTGAAGGAGAAACCCTCCGTCACCTGAGAGAATAGAGATGATTCTCTGTCTGACATGTTAAGCCGTCATAATTGATGACGTGACATTTGCAGGTATGCAACACGGAGCAGACTGTTGTTGTTTTGCAATAATTAGCCCGGGATGGGCTTTGTGAAGGCTACGGTACACTGACAAAGACTGCAGCCAAGAGTTCAGACAGAACCAAAACGTGTACAGTCGCAAATAGGTATGAAGAGTTCAAAAGGCACAATTCAGCAGCAGCTATTATCTGTAGTGATCGTGTCAGCATTTATGGATGACATGCCACACACATGCACATCCACCGAGTACAGCCACGCACTTCTTGATGATATCCTGCTGTTATTTTGTCTTTACAAAAACAGAGGCTGCGGTTAACTTGTCGGCTTCACTGAAAAAAAACAAAAGACAACCGCTAAACTTTTCCACCCACTTCAATTACACTCAGTCCAGCAGGCTTGATATATTCATTATTTTCTTCTAATCTACAGCCTTGGAAAAGCATTTAAACATAACCAAATTTCACCACACCACATGATCAAAATGTTCTGAGTTTGCATATCCTAGCAACTGTGCAGTATGGGGCCAGACCCGACTTCAAGGTGGGCGTCTGGTGACCAGACCCGGACTCATGAGGTTTGGCCAGGCACAGCTCAAAAAGATAACATGGATCTGCCACCCTCTGACCCCAACACCCATGGGGACAGGCACGTTGGGTGCAGTGTAGGCTGGGCGGCAGGCAAAGGTGGAGAGACTGGACTTGTTGACACCGCATGATGACTTGGAGCCTGCCTTAAATTGTCCAGATCAGAACTGTTGCAGCTGCCTCCCTCTCATCCACACACATGTATTCTGTCATGCTTCTACTGACTTTCATTTCCCTTCTTTCCAGAGCATACCTCCACCTGTCCAGGCTCTCCAACCTGCTCCTGACTCTCACTACAAATCACAGTGTCATCTGCAAATATCATAGTCCACAGAGACTCCTGCCTGACCTCATCTGTCAGTCTGCCCATCACCATTGCAAACAAGAAGGGGCTCAGAGCCGATCCCTGATGTAATCCCAGCCCCACCTACACTCATCTGTCATTCCTACCACACACCTCACCACTGTCTCGCTGTGATTATGCATGTCCTGCACCACCCTCACATACTTCTCTGCCACTCCTGACTTCCTCATGCAGTACCACAGTTCCTCTCTTGGTGCCCCATCATCTGCTTTCCCTGGATCCACAAAGACACAGTGCAGCACCTTCTGACCTTCTCTTCTCAAAGCAAACATCACATCTGCCGTGCTCTTTCTCAGCATGAAGCCAAACTGCTGCACACTGATCTGATCGTCACCTCTCTCTCTAACCTAGCTTCAACAACTCTTTCCCATAGCTTCATGGTATGGCTCATCAATTTCACCCCTATAGCTCCCCATATCAGCCTTGTTCTTTAAAACTGGTGCCCGTACACTTCTTCATTCCTCAGGCGTACTGTTAAACACTCTGGTTAAAAAGTCCACCTCCACACTCCTGCTGTCCTTATCTCATGCAGCTGCCTTACACATCTTTTTGGCGATGATTTTATGCCAGATACCCTTCCTGATGCAACCCTCCCCATTTATCCAGGCTTGGGACCAGCAATAGGCTTGTGGCCCCCCACATGGTTGGGTTGCAGAAGTCTTTCATAGATTGCATCAAACAAATCATTGGTTTACAATATAGAGTAAAGATTAAATTGTTGGTAAGTTTGCTCGTTTCTGACTGTTTGTGTCTGATGGAAGACGTCTGGATGCCTGAGCTTAAAAAACTAATTCTATGACATGAACTAAGTCACAAAGATGCATTCGAATGATTAAACACACTAAAAATTGCAGGCCTAATGAGACAGATTCGTCTTATCATCATCACATTGTACTTGCAACCCCATCTGCCTCCAAACTGACCCTCACTCTTTGAAGTTTAGAAGATATCGAGCAGCATTGCTGATAACCTATTGATCGTTATCCTCGACCTCATTATTTACACTCAAGTTTCACCCGGACACACTCCCAGAAGTCCTTTACATTTCTGAGACTTCCATTTCAGTAAATGTCCATCAAAGCTTCATGTGTTTATGTTCACAGCACCAAAAGGGCTTAAGATATTAAGTTTTGAATATGACAGTGGGTGTATAAACTGTGTAATTACTGAGTAATTACTACTCTGGGTTCGTGATTTCGGCAGCTCGCTGTGGTTTCACGCTGAGCTGGCTCTTTGCTTTCATGGCACCTCAGTTCTGTTGGCGTGAGCGAGATGAGGCAGCGCTCACTCTGGTGCAACACGTTCGACCTACCAAAGTGAAAAACAATTACTTAGAAAGGTGAAAGCATGTCACGCAACACACGATGGGAGGGTTTCAACAGTTAAAGTACAGAAGACAGAATTACTGGCAACAATAGACTTGCTTTAATGCAAATGATAAAATTAATCCAGTCATTAATGGTTGTATTGTGTATTTATAATTGTTTTTTTATTTCTATGTTGACCCATTTTGTCTTTCTGTGTAACCACACAAAAATCACGGGCAGCCACACCTGCTCGGGGTGTTTGTCAGTCAGAAAGCTGCAGACTCGATAAGCAGCACAAAGCAGGTAATGGAAAAGACAAGTAGGACTTAACTTGCTTCCTAAATGACTCAAAAGCTTCCTAAAGAGTTTTAAACAATGAGCCCCTGTTTGCTCTGTCAGTCTGGGTCTCAGAGGGACTCAGATTGTTCAGGTATTAATGGGCAGCCTCTGTTTACTTTGAGCCGTTTGCTGATGGATCATCTTACCTTTTTTTGTTGTTTACCTGCAGGAAGCTGCTCTCGACTGCGGCAACGGCTCACGGGAATGAACTTCTTTCCAGATTTAGTTCATTTGTGCTGAATTTTTCAACAAAGTCCTGCTTAAAAAACATTTTAGGACTGCCTAAAGATCAGTGGGGGTCTGAGGAGCTATTTTACAAGCAAACTATCGATTTCACATCACACAGTATGAAAGACTCATTTCATTGTAATGTGTTCAACTGGGAGCTTCTAGATCCTTACATTCTGGTGGGAGTTATACATTGACACTAAACAAGAAACACACCCAGCACCCCACTGTGGCAACAGCATCTCTCAGCGGGACATTCAGTTCAATTCAGTTTTATTTATATAACACCAAATTACAACAAATGGTCACCTCAAGGCAATCACTTGGCAACAGTGGGAAGGAAAAACTCCATTTTAACAGGAAGAACCTCCAGCAGAACCAGGCTCAGGGAGGGGCAGTCATCTGCCGCATATATAACTACACTGCTCAAAAAATAAAGGGAACACTTAAACAACACAATATAACTCCAAGTAAATCAAACTTCTGTGAAATCAAACTGTCCACTTAGGAAGCAACACTGATTGACAATCAGTTTCACATGCTGTTGTGCAAATGGAATAGACAACAGGTGGAAATTATTGGCAATTAGCAAGACACACTCAATAAAGGAGTGGTTCTGCAGGTGGGGACCACAGACCACTTCTCAGTACCTATGCTTTCTGGATGATGTTTTGGTAACTTTTGAAGGTTGGTGGTACTTTCACACTCGTGGTAGCATGAGACGGACTCTACAACCCACACAAGTGGCTCAGGTAGTGCAGCTCATCCAGGATGGCACATCAATGCGAGCTGTGGCAAGAAGGTTTGCTGTGTCTGTCAGCGTAGTGTCCAGAGGCTGGAGGCGCTACCAGGAGACAGACCAGTACACCAGGAGACGTGGAGGAGGCCGTAGGAGGGCAACAACCCAGCAGCAGGACCGCTACCTCCGCCTTTGTGCAAGGAGGAACAGGAGGAGCACTGCCAGAGCCCTGCAAAATGAGCTCCAGCAGGCCACAGATGTGCATGTGTCTGCACAAACGGTTAGAAACCGACTCCATGAGGATGGTATGAGGGCCCGACGTCCACAGATGGGGGTTGTGCTCACAGCCCAACACCGTGCAGGACGCTTGGCATTTGCCAGAGAACACCAGGATTGGCAAATTCGCCACTGGCGCCTCTGTGCTCTTCACAGATGAAAGCAGGATCACACTGAGCACATGTGACAGACGTGACAGAGTCTGGAGACGCCGTGGAGAGCGATCTGCTGCCTGCAACATCCTTCAGCATGACCGGTTTGGCAGTGGGTCAGTAATGGTGTGGGGTGGAATTTCTTTGGAGGGCCGCATGGCCCTCCATGTGCTCGCCAGAGGTAGCATGACTGCCATTAGGTACTGAGATGAGATCCTCAGACCCCTTGTGAGACCATATGCTGGTGCGGTTGGCCCTGGGTTCCTCCTAATGCAGGACAATGCTAGACCTCATGTGGCTGGAGCGTGTCAGCAGTTCCTGCAAGATGAAGGCATTGAAGCTATGGACTGGCCCGCCCGTTCCCCAGACCTGAATCCGATTGAGCACATCTGGGACATCATGTCTCGCTCCATCCACCAACGTCACGTTGCACCACAGACTGTCCAGGAGTTGGCGGATGCTTTAGTCCAGGTCTGGGAGGAGATCCCTCAGGAGACCATCCACCATCCTCATCAGGAGCATGCCCAGGTGTTGTAGGGAGGTCATACAGGCACGTGGAGGCCACACACAATACTGAGCCTCATTTTGACTTGTTTTAAGGACATTACATCAAAGCTGGATCAGCCTGTAGTGTGTTTTTAACCTTTAATTTTGTGTGTGACTCCAAATCCAGGCCTCCATTGGTTAATAAATTTGATTTCCATTGATGATTTTTGTGTGATTTTGTTGTCAGCACATTCAACTTTGTACAGAATAAAGTATTCAGTGAGAATATTTCATTCATTCAGATCTAGGATGTGTTATTTGAGTGCTCCCTTTATTTTTTTGAGCAGTGTATGTGTGTGTGTGTATATATATATATATATATATATATATATATATATATATATATATATATATATATATATATATATATATATATATATATATATATATATATATATATATATATATATATATATATATGCATGTGCATCCATTTATGAAGGAAGGGCACAAAAATCAGGCATCAGGTGGGAATCTGAAATATAACTCAGTGTAATCCATCGAGGCTGTCAGGCGTTCTGTATTGCTTTCAAATATTTACTCTTCCTTAAGTCAGTTTTTCTAATTTAATATTCTCCCTGCTGAGTCAACATACACAGGGGCATAATTTACTCATCTGTCCTCTTTTGTTTGGTGGAGTGACCTCTTTAAATATGCACCTGGCACCTATTCATGTCAATAATCAATCATTTCATTTCAATTAATTTATAAACCACTGAGCATTAATAAATCATTTGTGTTTCCACAAGATGTCTGCTCAGACTCATTTCACACGTACATGAGTACTTTCAGATGGTTTTTAATGGTACAAGAAGGATAAATACCTCCAGTTAGATGATTGTCCCTTATGAGTTTCATTGTTGTCAACCTATTTCATAAACAGAACTTCTGATTTTCAGTTAATCATAGCAGTGCAGTTCCTGTTCAGTGAGACTGTAACCCAGGATATTTGTCACAGCTCCAGGTGCCACATGCAGGAAATCCCGGCAGTAGAAAAGAGGACAGCTGTGAGGATGCACTCACTGTGTGTGAGATTGTGCATGATTGTGTAAGGACAGCTCATCTGAACGAGACGAGTGAGTGAAGCCATTTTAATGGAAAACCCACAACAAGAATGTATAAAACTAAATAAAAAATGAATGATAGAATTTCCCACTTCTTTCAAGGCCAGTTTAAAAGTTAATATTCAGATATGGTTTATTTTGGAGACTCGGTTAATGTTACTGAATGTTCTCACAAATTAATTCGAACAAACGTGCCTGTGAGCATATGTGCAGCCCTCCCAGCATGCAGGCTTGAAACAGTGATGTTATCTCAGAACTGGCTGCAGTACAAAAACTGCAGCGTAGTTGATGTCGTCTCACAGCCGTGGTCCAGTCAGACCATTCCTCACATACACTGCAGGGAAGAAGTTAAATCTGTCTTTGTATTTTTAATAAGATGAAATTTGAATGACACATAATTTGGTCAATAAATGTTTGTGATCAGACAGCCATGCAATGTCCACGTGCACACACTCTATTACCCAAAAAAACCCAACATATTTTTGATCTTCATCTTCATTAAATCCTGTCTCAGCTGTCCCACACATCACTGCTCTGCTTCCCAGCGTCAGCATCATAAAGCTTCCCTTCTGGGGAGGGACAAACAGGCAACGTATAGGCTGGCGTAACATCAGCACATCTTTCATTGTGAAACTATTTTTCAGAACAACAAAGAAAAAAATGTTCGCCCAACGGTCGCTCAACAACTACATGTTTGCTGAGGTCGAGCGGGCAGCGGTTACTACAAGATAAAATGAGGAGAGAGAGAGAGAGAGAGACGAGAAAAGATCAGATATTCTGTTTTTATCCCAGAGCCGGGGAATGGCCGGGCAATTCTACACTGGGAATGACCTCAACTTCAGCCCTGCATTTACTCGAACCCCCACAGACACACCTGGCATGTTTCAGGTACATCGGATGAAGGTATATTTAAATATGTGAAAACAGGCCGACGGAGATTTCTTAAATTATTGGTGAGATACGCAGAAACAAATGACCCCGCAGACATTAGGAGCTGCGCTCACTGCTGAGACGAGAGGAAATTATTCAAAATTTTAAAAATTTATTTAAATTTTACATAAATTTTATTTTATTTTAATTAAAATTTAATATTTAACATGAAGCCAAGAAAAAAAAAGACTCATTATCAAGTGCTCCAAAAACTATGCTGTGCTTCAGGTAAGCAATTAACATCCACCTGTGAAGTAACTACAGGTACATGTTAAGTGTAATTAAACCTTAATTACAGGGCAGGAATGGTTTAGTGGCTCTAATTAATAACTAGTTATTTTTAATTAGATTAAACTGTCTGCCATTCTTCTCTGCTCCATTTCCACATCAGGAAAATATTTCCTCTTAATGCTGCAATAACCACAGATTCATTTCTTGTTGGATATTAAGTCTTTATTAAGCACATTTATAGAAAAATATATGTATAGCTTTGCCAATATATTTTACAAGATGATAGAATTCAAATGCAATTTAGACTTTTGTGGCAACAACATCAGATCACATGGAAGAAAATGTATTTTGAATTCAAACTGGAAAAAAAAAAAGATTCGGGGGAGTTTCTCCGGGCTGCTTCGTGAGTTTTTCCTTCACCTTTTCCTCCCTGAATAAAGTCCTGATCCAGATGTGGTCATTAGTTTCAGTACGGTTAAAGCTCAGTTTGCCGAAGCTTCTGAAACGCGACGGCGTTTCAACATCTCTTCACATCCATTGTGTTTCCTCCGTGTCTCCACGAGGCCGACGATAATCTGTGAGCAGAGTGATGGTGTTTGTTCAGGGGAGGTTTCCCTTCCTCTGCAGCGGAAACAGAAGAAATAAAGCATTAGCACCATCGTGATCATCGTCCTCCTGATCAGCATCAGGTTTAAACAGCCTTTTTCTAATCCGCTCTCCACGCAGACGTATTACCTGAACGAACACGCTGTCTTTATTTGCAGCCCGTCGGTTTAGGACAGCCACTTTTTTCCAAAGAGATTTTACAAAATAAAATAATTTCCCTCAGCACTTTTATGACTTCCATCATGGATGCCAATTCTTTGAAGGGGTTTTATAGGACTGTAATCCAAAAACCAGCTCAAAAACTCAGGTAATTGTAGATGACTACAGGGTTGAAAGATGCAAACAAATATAATATAAATGAAATAAAAACTTGTAATAAATTCCTGGGACAAAGAAAAAAGTAACTTGAGTAACTGCAAAAATGAATTACAGTTTATGCATGGACCCGAACTCTGCACACATGCAAACTTCCACATATCAGTGCAAACCTGCCCGAAGGGCTCAATTAAAATTAACGCCTCAGATCAAAAAACATGAATTAAAGTGTATTAATAGACATTATACTGTATCTGCTGCCTGTCTGATGGGTGGAGCTGCTGCAGGAGGAAATCACAGGCTGAATTAATTCTGTTTCTGCTTCATGTTCATAACTCATTTTATTTTCATGCTCAAAAGTCCTGCGTGACTCGTCCTTTCTTTAAAGTTTCTCTCCTGCTGCTTTGTAGTTCGTTTTCCGTGCGCTGCATTGTCCTGTTTGAAACGTGCTGCCGTGCCCGCCTGCTTCTCCTTAAGAAACATTGTTACGAACTTCAAAGGAATTTCTCGCCTAAATGAAGGATAAATAGGAATGATCTGTTTGTAGATCGCTATCGGGAACTGGCTCTGTCGGCTCTGCGGTTTTCAGCAGCTTTAATAAGGCTTGAAGAAATCAGATTTGGCTTTCAGACGTCTACTCTTAAAGTCTCAAAGCTTCATGTTTATTTGATTCTGTAGAGCATTAATATTTTGTGTGTGTATTTTTTTTATTATGATATTTTTTATACTTGATTTTTTTTTTGGGGGGGGGACCAAGTCCTGAGGATCAGAGAAGGCTAATAGTTATGAAAATACCTCTTAAATTCATTCATTTATATCTAACATAAGTCTGTTTTGTTAGATATGTATTGCTAGCAACAGTTTACACAGAAAATGTGTGCGTTATGTCAGTTTTTGCACAGGATAGGCAAATAACTGGAAACAAATGTTATTTATTCTATCAAACCAGAAGCTATTTCTTCTGTGCAATTTGGGGCCGTTTTAATCTCCACACACCAACCCTGTTTTTTTAAACACACACACACACGCACAGACACACATTAGTGGTCGTTGAGGAGGAAAATGCAGCATTTAGCAGAAAATAAATCCTCTCAGATGTGTTTTTATAGCTTAAAACACTGGATAGAAGCGCCGTGGCTTTTTAGACAGACAGTTTTATACATCGTTAGTTTTCAGCCAGGCCACAAAAGTCAACTTTCTCTTTAGCTTCCATCCTACATGAGACTGAAATACGACTGAACATCAACAGTGGGCTGGCAGAGCAACTGGCAATCTGGGGGCAAAGAAATGTGGCACTGTGCCGAATACGGCACAATTCGGGAAACCAGTCATGTTGTCCCCTTAAAATAAGGTAGGGGACAGAAGACCAATAAGAGTACACAGTCACTTACACACAAGCTCTCTTCTGACCCTTACAAATCCAGATGAAGGACAATATGCACATCATTTTTCTACTGCTACTTTGGTTCTGGATTGTGGATTGGTGATGAAAAATACTGGACTACTCTTAGTTTTTGACACAGATGATCGTTGTTGACATGCAAAACACTTAAACAATGCTGGTTCATGAATTCAGGAATTACTCGTCTGACCAGCAACAGTCTGTTACATTAACGACTTTAACACTAACGAAAGGTGTCCCACAAGGCTCAATTCTAGGTCCACTTTTAAAATTTATCAATAGAGTTATGTCATTTCAACAAACTGATTGTTATGCATGTTTTCATGCAGCACTGTATTACTGATTCTGCTCAACTAGCCAGGAGGGGACAAAAGCAAAAACAACAAAATAGAAAAGTAAATAAAATAAAATAAATTAAAAAATTCATTTGATGTTCTTTAAGCTGCTGACCTAAGACGTGCAGTAAATGGAGATAAACAAGGATCCAATTGAGAGAGCATTTTGGAATATAAATATAAACTCCTGACTGTACACATGTCAACAACACTTATATCTGGATGTGGCATCCTTGATTAACTGTACTTGTTTTTTTGCATCTCTTATTTTTTATATCCTTTCGTGTCATTTTTAAAATATGACATCATGGTAACCCTAATTTTCACATGATGGATGGATGGATGGATGCTCATATTGTCATATTAAGCATGGCCCAAATAAGTAACTCCTGGGAGACTAAAATTCAAGCTTCAGACTGCTCTAAATACAGTTTCCAGCCCTTTTTCTACTCTTGGCTCAGTGTGATGTCAAAGAGCTCAGGTGTGTAAGGTAAATACTGTGAATCATGCAAAGTCCCAAATGCAAATAAGTGTAACAGGTTCACTTTAAATCAGAGCTGACACATTGTGACTATTTAGTGTCCGAAATGGTATAGTTTTTCATCTCTGTAGTATGGTTAGGTTATAGTAACAGTAAAAAGATCTGGATCTGATCTTCAGATGTGGCTCTGCACAGACCTGCCTCAAAGACAACGTCTGAATCAGTCTCACCTTCTCTCTGTGAAAGTTTGAAAGATGCAGCTTGGAAATCTGCAGCTTCCAGCGGCACAGCCGGGCTGAGATGACTCAGACTCTGAGTCAAACCAGAGCTCAAGCTGGGAGTCAGACTAGAGGGCTGGGGCTGCCAGTGGTGTCCAGTGCTCACGTAGTTGGTTGCGGGACCTCCATACACACAGTACTGGTTCGGTGGAGAATGCGCACATGCTGAGAGGTAACCGGGCAGACCGGATGAGGACTGAGCAAAAGAATAAAAAGAAAAGCTTAACAACTTCTTTTGGGCTTCTTAGGTTTTAATCACATTTGATATGAAACAACAGTACGCTCAGTGCATCAGCCCTCAGCCCTATCTATCTATCTATCTATCTATCTATCTATCTATCTATCTATCTATCTATCTATCTATCTATCTATCTATCTATCTATCTATCTATCTATCTATCTATCTATCTATAATTCCTCAATAGATATCAACTCTGTCTATAAATGTCCTCACTTTCCATTTCTGTCCATTTGGTGATACCTGCAAAAATACTCCCTTCTGATTGGTCCACACTGCAACAGCTGTTCTTAAAGCTCTGTGTACATCAACAGCTGTTGGAGGTTAACACAGGATGAAATTAATGTGATTAAAGACACTTGAGAAAATCTTTTAAGAAAATCCAAAAATTTAGGGTCTCTTTTCAACCTTCAGCTCGAGCCTTTCTCAGTCTAACAGCTGTTTTTAGATTCCCCCCAAAGAAGCAGGAAAACATGAGAGGGTGTGGTGGACGGTAGCCAATCAGGGCTCTCCTTACATTCAGATGTGACGACTATCATCAAATCAGAATGAGCAAACGGCAAAATAGCAACAAGTAAAGCAAAATGCAAACACAGAAGAACTCGTTTATAGGCTGTAAATCCCGATAAACTCCAGTTTATACTGCGACGATTGTTCAGCTTATTTTCAAAGTCAGCATTTATTCCTGTTTTTACTGAAAATAAACATAAAAATGATCAATTATTTCACTTCCTCCAGTTCTCCGTGGGTCTTGACCAGAAAACAGTGTTCACAGATGACATCGTGGTTATTTACCTGCTGCGGGAATCTGACGTCCAGTTCATTGCTGGATTTCTCGGCTCCGTGGATTTCAGACAGGAACGATCTGCTGCTCATGCTGGTCATACTGGGGACGCCGGTCCATTCCTCCACTTTGGCTGGATGTCCATCAGATCCAGGCACAGCTTTAAAAAAAAACAACAACAACAAAAGTAGAGCTTATAAAAGATCCGTACAATCTTAATCTTTTTCTTTGAAAAACTGATTCAGCAGTGATTAGTGGGAATTTTATTATTCCACAGAAAATATATATCATAAACGAAGTTGAGAACCGAGGTATGTTGTCCCATTTATGTCAGCAAGTTTATGCAAAAACTATCAAACCAAACTTAATAAACTCGGCAGAGAAACAACACATTAAATTCTGATGTGGGTCACTTTTTTCAAAATGTGTGACAGGTGATCGGGCCGGTGGAGGAAATTCAGAAAGAACCAAATGCCTCGGATGAAATTATTGCACTGAGGCTAAACAACAAATGCATCAAACAGCAGTAAATGCAATAATACATCAACAGGTGGAGTAAGGAGACTCACACTGAAAACGTGGGGCAGGTTAGCAGCACTACTGCCAATAACACTCATTCAGGGTGTCATGGAGGACAACACTGGGAGGGTTTTGTTTGCGTATGCTTCATCAAGACTTTTCTGAACAGTAAATGGCTCAGCTGGGTTTTTTTTTCCTAATCTCCACATTGTTTGACTTTGCAGCAAAACCAAAAAGACTGCAGGATAAATTTTTACTAGAAATAAAATCAGCAGAGAAACAAAAACAAAAAAAATGAGGGAAAAAAAACGACTAAACAGCAAAACTCTAATTTAAAAAAGCTGCTGCTGAACAAATGTTTCTGTGTAAACAGCCTCGCTGTGATTCAGCTCATTCCTCTGTGGGTGCAAACAGCTGCGCTGCACCTCAGACGCTCGAAGCACTTTGCTCTGGCTCCATTCACCCAAAAACAAGAAGCTCAACTTTTCTCCTTTCAAATCCTGCAGCAGAACAACGAGCCCAAACATCCAGCCAGAGTCATAAAGAAGCTCCAGCGTCCTCGAGAAGAACAGGAAGTGCTGCAGCAGATGGTCTGACCCAACTACATGGAAACAGTCTGGATGAGACGCAGACAGGAGAAACCTCCAAATACCCCAGACTCGATTTTCAAAGGGTTGTTGACTGTTAGATCTCTTATCGCAGTCTAAGCAAACATGCCCCCCCTCTCCCCGGCAACCTCCTTCAGCTCTTCTGGGGCGTATCAATGTGTTTTGGTTACATTTCCATCGTGAAATGTCTCCTGGATGTGGTTTACATCTAGGTGAGAGATTATCAGGTTGGTTTGCTGTCAGTTTGGTTGTCTCATTAATCACATGAAGGAAGGAGCAAATAAAATACCAAATAATTTAGCTTTCCTTGCACTTTGCATGAAAGTAACAGATGTGAAAACCGGAGGGTTTTTTTTTTGCTCACTTCCTCTTGTCCAATATAAGGTGCAGTAAG
Source organism: Pterophyllum scalare (assembly GCA_024447675.2). Lineage (NCBI taxonomy): Eukaryota > Metazoa > Chordata > Actinopteri > Cichliformes > Cichlidae > Pterophyllum > Pterophyllum scalare. Next base: position 164,607 of record JAMQGT020012807.1, on the reverse strand, counting down.
ACGCAGCTGCAAATCTGTAACAGTTTGATATTTTAAAGATAAATTGCCCTGCTTAGAATAAGACAGGGTCTCTTCATTTGGTACGGTAGTTTGATCCGTGAGGAGCATCACACTGTTTAAACTTACCAACTCCAGCTGAGCGGAAATACTGCAGGTGTGTTTAAAATGGCACGATACATTTTAAATCATTTAGACATACAATCATTTGAACGCACAAACCTTCACAATTCAAACTTTAGGGCAGCAGCACAGAAAAAACTGAACATGCATCAGAATGATGGTTTGTTACCGCCTCGGTCTCTGCAGGCCCGTGTGTGTTGAATCACTACGTGCTGCACAGTTTGTGTTTAGACAAATAATGGGATGAATGAGGAGCTAACATCACTTTTCTCTGTCAGGATAACCTGAGCCTCAGCGAGCGTATATAACCAATATTTATGTGCTATATAGACAGCCAATATTTACTTGTTTTAATGTCTGCGTGTCATCTTTTCTGTAATGACCTTAATGGAGTTTTTGTCTTTAACCTGCTGATGTTTGCATTTTGAATAATACGGTGGCTTCATTCTCACGTGTCTATGACTCTTCAGTGGTTGTGTTGTTCTTTAGAATTGTTTTCTATCATATTAATGTTAAACATCGCACACTGGTTGCCATTTAATGAGGTCGGTGGGGTGTGTAAACGCCGGTGACAGTGATGGATGTAAGTGCAGGGCTCCACCGCCTCCCTGATGAAGTCGCTCCACACAGTTTGGTTCACGTCCGTTTGTGTTGTCGAGAGGCTAAATCAAAGTGTTTCCTAGGCTCTGTTTCCCTAACTACGTATAAATATAAAACATTTCTAAGGAAATAATATTCTCTATGTTTTAATTGTATGAAAACTAAGATGGATGATCAATACAGTTCATCAGGTTTCAGGTAAATGAGGGCAGCTGCTGTCACAGAGGAGCTGCAGAGAGAGAAAGCAGGTCTGAAGAGCTGCTGGCACTTATTATAGTTTGTTTTTTCATTGTATTCATTTTTATTTAGTCAAAAGTGTGTTTCAGTTTTTAATCATGAGATGTTTTTCTGTTTTGAATTTTTAGAACTGCAAAATAACAATAACACAACCAAAGAACCAAGGTTCGCTCAGGACGAGAAGAGCTGAACTTCCTGCTCATTTTTATTTGAGTTTGTTTTGTTAGTACAAATCCATTTTTTTTTCCCTTAATGCAAACTTCTGATTTTTATTTCAGGTAACTAAAATGTTTCTAGTTTAGTTAAAATAACCTGTGGTGGAATTACCACACATCCATCCACCTCCTAAACTGTGTATCCAGTTCAGAGCTGAGGGGTCGGGTAACCTCAGACAGGCCAGCAAACAGCTGTTCACGCTCAGCTTCTCAGCTGAGTCACCGGTCAACCCGAGAAGCTCGTCTGCGGGAGGAAGCTCGGGTGCCCAGAGAGACCGCGGCGTACAAAAAGGCCTCAAAACTGGACTCAAACCCTGGACCCACTCACTATTAGGCGACTGTGCTAACCGCTACACCACAGCGCCGCCTGACAACATTTGATCTCACACTTCATCAGTGACTGATTACACAACACAGAAATGTTGCCTCATCTATAATCAGCTCATGTCATTATAGACCAGATGCCAGATTTCATGTGTGAATCAATGAGAGGATGGATGGCTGATTAAAATGGCCTGATGCTGGGTTTTTGGCTGTTTTTGCTTATCAAAGGTCACAGAGGTCGCCGCCTTGGTGCATTTATTTTCAGTAACATAGGAAGAATTTATCATCTGCTCTTTTCATGGATGTTAAAGTCTGAATTGTCCAGGCGCTGCACTCCAGATACCTTGGAGACTTTAAATGTGTGTTAAAACCACCTGCTGATACTCATTTCTTTTAAAATCATTATTACTGACTGAGCATAAAGAAATAAAGAAACACATAATTTTAATTATTTAATATTAATTTTTTTCGATACTTTTTTTTTCTTGCAGATAGTGGATGAAAGTTTTGTTTTAATTAAGGCTTAAATTAAGAGTAGGATAAGTATAAATAAATATTTTTAAAAGGTAAAAGTCTACCATTTAATATGTAAAATAAGCCATCGTTAATTTATAAATGACTAATTAAGGGTTAAATCGGGCTTTGCGGATTAAACCAGCTTTTCTTTTACAGGAACATTTAAGAAAAAAAAAACGTTTTAATGTATAAATCCGAAAGTTTTAAAAGGTATAAAATAGTTAAAATCTTTAACTCTTTCCACGGAGTATTTTAAATGAAGAGTCTCCACCAACCTGCCGGGTCCATGAAGGCTCTGATGCCCAAGAAGTTGTGCCAGCTCCGGGGCAGCCCGATGGGTCCCGCGGGGCCGCTGCCAGTTCTGGTCCCGGTGGGGGCCCCGGGCCCGCTGTAGGACGGGTACGGAAAAACAGGGCCGTACTGCAGCGGGGTCGGGGGCGTCTTGATGCTCTCACACTGACTCGGCTGAGAAAGAGTCCCGATTTTATTCCTGAGGATGCGGCTGATGGAGCTGACTGAGGGCACGTTGTATTTATCGCACACTCCGTCCGAGAGCAGCCGGTCCCGGATCTCCCAGGCGAAGATGCCCGGGTCCCCCTGCTTGTAGTCCCGGATGCTCTTCACCACGGCGGGGGTGGTGACCCGAGGCTTGCTGCCGCCGATGGCTCCCGGCAGGATGGAGCCGGTCTCGTTGTAGCGGGCCAGGATCTTGGACACGCAGCCGTGAGAGACCCGCAGCTGGCGGCTGATGTCGCAGGGTCGCATGCCGAGCTGCGCCAGCTCCACGATCCGCAGGCGCACCGGGTTCGGCAGCGGGCGGCCGTTCACGAACACCCCGCCGAGCTGGTTCACCTCCCCGTAGCTCTGCTCTGCACACACGGGATGAGATTCTTTACCGAGCTGCTCAGGTGTGAACCCGGAGGTGTAAATATTTTTAATGCACAGGTGAGGGAGATGGATTTATTTTATGCCGATGAAAGAGCAGATTTCTTATTTCCATGACAGGAAAACGCAGATCTTATTTTTTATAAACATTTAAAACGCTTCAAAAGGTCACGAATATAAAATCTGCTCTCAAAATAAACTTCTTCGTTAATTAAAGTCAAATATGACCGTTTGTGTCAGATTAGATATTTTCTGATTAAATTAAATTATAAATAAATTATGAGTAATAATTAAATCAGAATTTAATAATTATTGAAATTTTAAAAAATATTCTGGAGTAATTAGAGTTTTAATAAACAGATGATTCAGTGATCACAATGATGATGAGATTTATTATGTTATTAATGACAAGACTACATGTTATTAACATTAATTTAAACATTTTTAATCAAAATTAAGCTTATTCATGTCTCTAGTTGAAAAGGTATTTATGCAATAAAAAACAGAGAAATAAATATTTTTGAAAATCAGATAGATTTTTACAGTGTCAGGGTATTCAAACCACTTTAATAATAATAATAATAATAAATGTTTTCTTCTCTATTTTTTTTTAACTTTCTGACACATTTGAAACATAAAATCAGCGATAAATCACAGTTTTCAGCCTCCTCAGGGTCTCCCAGTCTCAGTGCATCTTTATTTATATTAAAAAGGTTAAATACTTAAAATCTGTAAACAGCCTTTCAAATTCAGTTTCAATGAATTAATATTTAATACATTAAAATTATTTTTAAATGAGGCTGAGATTCTGCCGCTCATGTGTGTTTGTGTGTTCTTCCATCTGCGGTCCTCTCAGTGTTTTTGTTTTTAAACAACAGTTTTAATATCAGATTGAACCCACTTTAACTTCATAAACCAGATTTTCACCTCTGAGCGCGTTTAAAGCATTTTCCCACTTCCAGACCTGCAGCGTGCAGCACCTCCTGTTTGTTTTTACATCCTAAAATTAATTTCTTACAGCCTTAAAACCCTTCTTCCAGATTCTTGTGTTCGAGGACAAAGAAGCTTTTATAGGTTACGGCTTTTGAAAGTTGACAGCAAAATTAGTTTTATGTGAGAATTTAAATCACTGCTGAATAAATCAGTTTGTTCTCTCAATGATCTGTTTATGTTTTGGGGGATTTTTAGGAACTTGTTTGCTGCTCTGACAGTCTTACATGGTCATTTCAATCCATTCATTGCATCCAAAACAGCTGTGTGTGTGTGTGTGTGTGTGTGTGTGTGTGCGTGCGTGTGTGTGTGTGTGTGTGTGTGTGTGTGCGTGCGTGTGCGCAGCAGACTAAAGCTCAGATATATTTCAGAAAACTCTGAGGGATGAATTCACTCACAGAACTGGAACGTTGTTCCTGTTCAGCTCCTCGTCATACTTCATCATCTTCATTTATGTTTTAAAACAAGTTCAACTTTGGGAACTTCTCTGTGACGGTGATGTGAGAGTTTTTATTAAATATAATTCCTGTCTTTGCTCTGCATACTCTCTGGTCTCCTCTGGATTAATTTCTGCATGTTTGAGGGTGTTTTGGTGATTCTTGAAACACTTCAGATATTTAAGCATTTGTGTTATTAATGTAGAAAAAAGTTTAAAGAGGCTGCAGCGCACCAGTCTGCTTATTTTGGCGTAAAAGCAGCTCAAGATCTTTTTTTATGTTCATTTTACTTCCTGCTGATAGCGACGCCTCACCGTGTTTTAAAGGACAAAGCAGCTTTTCTGTAATAAAACATGCAAAAAAATAAAACAAAATAAAATCTACTCCAAGTCTGACATAAATCCATTGTCTCCCTTTCAGAGTCACTATCAGTTAAATTTGTGTCAAACTCACCCATCAGCTGCCGTCCACAACGTCTCACCGCTCCACCATCCAACCCTCAGACTGCAGCCTGCAGAGATCTGAAGAGATTTGAACCTCCTCCTCCTCCTCCTCCTCCTTCTTTTCTCCTCCTCATTTCCTGCTTGCACGCTGCCATCAGAAAAACAAGAGTTCCTGAAGGCCCCTGAAAGCTGCGCTTTCTTTTCTCCGAGGCCCACATGTTGACACTGAACTCATCATCCCCCCCTCCGATTCGGAGGAAAGCAGCAGCCAAATGATCTGTTTAAAAGATGACACAATGCAAACAACTTTAGTCACTGGAGAGAATTTGTTCAAAGTAATGTTTTTTGTGCATGGAAAACAATATTAGCCAATAAGTGATAAATAAAAATGAGGGAGTTGCACATAGGATTAGAAAGTCTACAAATAAGCTGCAATAATGGCAAAAACTCAGGCTGATTAAAACTTTTATTTTATTTCTCAAAGCAACTGTCTTTATTCCTCGGCTCTGGATGCTTGGCCAGCTCTCTCCCAAAGTTCAGCTGAAATTGCAGAATTCAGTTTGTTGGCTCAGGCTTCACTGAGATGGCTGGCCGTAACCGGGGCGGTGAAAACTTTAACAAACCGGGAAACTAAACGTTCAGGAGTTGGCTGCACAAAAAATAAATAGACAATAGAAAGTATGGCTTTGGTGCTGGTGTGCGCCGGCACAGGCACATGTAGCTGGCAGGCCTGAACTCACTGAAGGGAACATCTCTCCATGTTTGTGCTGTTGGAGCTTTTTGTAGCATTTTAAATCTGTCTGACTAATATTATGACCTCAAGTATTTTATTAGTCTGTAACTTTGCACTGATTAGCACGTATCTGTGTCTGTGTGCAGCACCCATACCGTTTTTGGATGTGGGGTGCTAAGCAAATTAGCACTCCACCTTCTCGTCCGTATCAGGTGACTGCTTGCTTTATAGGACGTAGCACAGCAAACACCAGCATCAAGGCTTTAAAATCCAGAGTCCAAAACCAGTGGGTGACACAGTGGCTGTGACATCTATTATATGCAGTCTTTGGTCCCAACACCAACTTTCTCCTAAGCCTCACCTCCAATAACCTGCAGCTCTCTGAATGACTCGACTCTGCCACATGTACTGTAGATCCTGCCTTGCACTGTGGCCCATCACATCAGCACCAGGCACTCCAGAGGCACCTCAGTCCCGCCCACCAGCCGCTGGATCACGTCAACCACCTGCTTCATGCTTCTTTAAACCCAGTCTCCACCCTCAGTCCTGAATCCTCGCAGATTTGAATGCCATCACTTGTGTGTTTAAGATCATCACTGAAGGGCTCACAGCGGTGCAGGAACAGGACAGCACTTTGTCTGAGGAAGTCCAACACGTTTGTGACTGTTGTTGGTTTTAAACGGCCTTCACAGCCAAAATAACTTCAAGGATCATTCAAGTTTGAACATAACCTCCTAACCCCTTTGCCCTACAGAGGGAACAAGAGGAAATTATTAAAATGATTTTTTCTTATAATTTGAAGGTTAGTTATTCCACCAACACTTTTCTGTTTACCTTTCTTCCTCCCAGTGTTTGGGATCACAGCGCTGTGAACTCTGGGCAGCTCCTCTGGGAGACGTCCACAGAGACGTGGACAAGGGTGGGGCTGTCCACCATTGGCTGAGAGTGTGGACGGGAGTAGTGGTGGAGTGGCAGGATTACAACTTTTACTTGTCTGAATACTTTGCAAAACAGTTGCATAAAACCAAAATAAAAATATTAAATATTAAAAAACAACAATATAAAACCAGTTTTAGGCCCCGCTTCAGTGCAATTTTTTTAAACTTACACACATGCTTAGGCAGAAACAGGAGCCTTGTGATTACAACTATTCTTATAATCTCAGATATTCTGATTAATGTTGTAAGCAGAGATTAGCTGTAGTTACAGCGTTGTAACTGGACTCATGTATTTCTTTGGATAAGAGGCGAAGCTGCTGCTGCTCTCGCGCTGATCAGTTTTCTTCTGTTGTTTAAAAATCATATGAAAAACATGTGTAATAATTTAACATGTAGCTGATGATCAGATGAAGATCCATGACGTTTATTTGGGACCTCATCATTTTACGACTTTTTTAATCACAGAAACTGAAAATATTAGCGCTCACACTAAATGCAGACCTCAGATTTTCAATGCAGTGGCGCCTCCTGTAGGAGGATTTCTGCATTACAGTCGTGCCCCACCTCAGCTGTTACTGTCTGACCTTCTTGACCTTTGAACACCCATCAGCTCATCGGTGAGCGGTGAGTTATGGCTGAGCTTTGTTTCAGCAGCATGCTTTACAGACAGTTTTTCAGAAACTAGAAGATGTTCCTTTTTCATGATGTTTCATATATTGAGTTTACATTCAAGTTTTTCTGTTTCCATTTGGGCTTCCATTAGAGCCACACCCTTGCATTAAAAGGGTTGAATCTGCCTGTTGCATCTGGCCCCTGTAGGTCCACCTTACAGGGTCTGCAGTCTTGACCTTTGGGCCACATCTGGCACACACTACATTTGCCAGAGGTCTGTGGTCTGATTAGCCTGTTTTTTGTTTGTGTTTTTTTAAACCCAGCCTCAGATATACTAGTTGCAGATCCTCCACTAGACAACAGGGGGCAGTGTAAGCTCATAAATGAGCAGCGTTGGGCTTGAAATCATTTTAAAACCTCCAGCGGGGACCCTGGAGCTCTCTCTGTCTCTAAAATGTGAAAAATTTACAGGTTTTAATATGAATGGATTCGTGATTTCCTTTTGGTGTTTTCGGTATTAGAGAACATCAGATTTTTTTTTCAGCTGTGAAAGAAAGAAAGAAAGAAAGACTCCACAAATGCTGCCAGTCATGAAGAACTCATAAAGAAAATGAAATAAGGATGAGGGACTGTGGAGTGAAAAATCCAAAGGAATTAATAACCTCCTCTCTGATTATTTTCCCACATTCATTCAGCATGTTTCACTCCATATTTTCACCTCATTTACAGAAGCGCTGTGTCCAATCAAAAAGAAAGAAAGAACAAATGTGGAAAAAAGCAAAATGCAAATTCTGTCTTTTGGGTAAATTTATTTTTATTTATGAAACAGAAACTGATTAGCACAGATGAAAATAGTAAATAATATTTAAAATTAATAACAGACTGTGTCTATTACTGGTTTCCCTTCAGTGAACCAGTTCATCCAGTTCTGCATGAAAATGAACCGTTTGGGAGGATTTGCGCTGCAGTTTAATGTAGTGAGCACGCTCAGTCCCCTCATTCGTTCAGGCTGCCCTTCATTTATGATTTCCCAGCATTGAAGAAGAAAACATATGATTTTAAACTGGTGTACTTCAAACACACAAAATCTAATGTTTGTCCAGCAAAATAAAGACCTCAGCATTTTGGTACCACCTGATATTTTTGTCTTCTTTCTCTCTTCACTATATTTTAATATTTTTATATACATAATTCTAATATATTATATATCTAATTTTAATGCATGTCCATGTTTTTTTCAAATCGTGCTTTCCTATTTTGTTTTGATTTAATTTTTTATTTTTATTCCTTTAATATTTATTGTTTTATTTCCATTATTTTTATTTCAAAATTGATTTGAAAGGCAAATATGATTTTATTTAGATTTATTATATTTTGCCTATTTACTGATACTCATTTCTGTTTGTGCATGTTTTGTATTGTATTGTGATTTTGTGCATGGTTTCATTTTACTTTAACTGATTAGATTTTTGACTTTTGTTTATTTTAATGAGTTTTATAATCATTTAATCATTTTTGGTTTTAAATTAAGATTAATTTGGTTACAAGTTGGACTCCAAATTATTTTTAATCTTTTTTTCATTTTAATATTTTACCATTAGTTGAAATAAACAGAGGCTAATTGTAGATGTTGACCACAGAAACAGGTTAAACTGCCGAGTGTGTGTGTGTGTGTGTGTGTGTGTGTGTGTGTGTGTGTGTGTGTGTGTGTGTGTGGTCATGAATAAAGAGGACGGTCTATTGTAGGGAGCACGATGAACACCATGACAACTCCCAGCAGCCTCACATGTATTCCCAGCAGTGACTGTGTGTGTGTGTGTGTGTGTGTGTGTGTGTGTGTGTGTGTGTGTGTGTGTGTGTGTGTGTGTGTGTGTGTGTGTCCATTATAAAGTGTTCAGGGGGAATAAATGGGATAAATGTGGAGGCTGTGCGGTCTTTGTGCCCATGGGCTCAGTGTGTGTTTGTTTGCAGAATTCGACCACCCAGCATGAATTCTCTCTCTCTCACACACACACACACACACACACACACACACACACAGAGCTCAAATCATTGTCACACATCTCACAGAGAAAGCTGAAGACCAGCGATGCCCCCAAACCCAGGAATATCCTGAGGCTGATTTGGATGGTCTCCTCCTTCCTCTTAAATCTTCATACAATTTACGATCCTACAAATTCATCTCTCATTCGTCCACAGGAACTTGTTTTTTATTTGTTATTTTAAAATAATACATAATTATTATCCTCAGAGGAGAAATTTGCAGGACTTTGTCTCAATTCCACTGAAAGACTGTAGATTTTCTGGGCCTCGTGCAGTGAAACAGAAAAAAAATAAAGTTTTTAATGTCAACATTTATCGTCCTGAAACACAAAAACAAATCAGTGTTAATAAAAAAAAGGGACAGTGCTTTAATACTGACCATGACTTTTCTTATCAGTGTTCCTTCCAGTCTTATCTTTTAATTTCTTGCCTTTATGTGATGGTGTAGAGATGCAGCGGAGACTGAAGCACGCAGCAAAGGGCTACAGGTGGGACTTGAACCCGGGCGGCTGCATCACCCCCTGAGCTGAACGATGCCCCAGTTAAACTTTTAAAATCAACAATTCTAAATCTCTCATTCTAACAAATACCACAAATACAATAAACACTAAAACTGAACTATTAATAAACTATAACTAAAGCTAAACGAGAAGGAAATTAAACCACATTAAAAACTAAAGGTAGATAATTAAAGGAAACTGAAAATCTGTGTCTGGTGACACCTCCCAGCTCCCAGTTATTAAATGAACAAAGTCTGATTAATAAATCAGAAATTGAACAGACTCTGATGCACTCACTCTTAGATGATACAATTATCAATTAAATCTCCAAGTACCCTTCAGCTAATTAACAGAATTTGAAGCACCGCCTTCAGCAGTCACATTAAAACCAAACCTGGTGATCAGCTGCTTCATGCACGCTTAAACACAACTGAGCCCCCAGCAGAGACTCAGCTGATGCTTCTCTGCAGAAGCTGCAGAGACCTCCCTCAGTTTATTCAAAACAGGTGTTCTACAACACCACCTTTAGATTGTGCCTCACTTGGTTTGTGTAAAATGACTGTTTTGTGTGTCTGTGTTCACCTGGGGTGGACGTGTACCTCAGCACAGGGAGTTTTGTTTTAACTAAGACTGTGGCTGCTGCATTCTGCAGATGCTGTTTTCGACTTTCCTGTGAGTGAGAACACACAGCCCCCACGAAGATGCCCCCTCAGCATCACTGAGACAGTCTGAGGTTACACCAGAGTGAGTCATGAAACAGACACACACAAGTGCATTTGTGCAGCAGCTCATTGTGACCCATGGTTACATTCTTTCTTTTTGTTGTTGTTTAGTGACCTGTTGTGTATCACCTGACACAGCGCAAATCTCACGTCCATCTACGAGTGACTGCCTTCTATTGGGACAACAGTCCACAAAGTCTGCAGAGACATGAGGCTGGGGTGGGTGGGTGGATGGATGGATGGGTGGATGGATGGAGGGGTCATCTCCCAGTAACACACACGGTGTGCTCAGGTGTTGGGACCTCTGAGAGATGGTGGTCCCATTTTAGAGAACTGCAAAGTGCATGTTAGGAGGTTGTAGGTGGCATAAGAGACGTGTTGGTCAGCCAGAAAAATGTTGCTCGCCATCAGGACCTCAGCACTGATTCATCACTGAAGCTTTGCTGACATTAATAAATCCCTTGTTTTTACCCCAGTAAACCTTCAAGGATTCACAGAGAGAGATTTTATTTCACGTCCTTCCTGCAGTGTGCTGCTTTGGGTTGAATCAGATGGCAGGGGTGGCTCAGTGGTTAGCACCGGTACCTCACAGCAAGAGGGTCTGAGGGTCAAACCCAAGCAGAGCTCTCCCTGTGCCTTGACCTGGCAGCTCTGGTCTCTCCTGGATTGCTGGGTTAATGCAGCCTCTTAATCTCAAACAGTTCACTTCTTGCTTAAGATGAAGGCTAATAAATTGGACATCATGTCACATTCACCATATTTCTCATGCTTGAACCTGCAGCTGTCACAATACATGATTACTGTGGTCATAAATTACTTCATCCAGTATTAGGAAATTCTACTGTCAAGAAAACATTTTTTTAAAAACTTTATTGGGTTTTAGGGAGCGTCTGCAGCCTGCAAAAGCAGACGAGAAGACGAGTTACACAATTATTTATCATTAAGCAAATTATTATTATCCATTTACCATGACCTACCCCCCAACCCCATAGAAACAGTTTATTATTCTCCTAATTAAATTATCTAGATGTCTCTTAAGGAAACACATTCATATGTTTGTAATTTTTCTGAATAATGAAAAATGTCTCATTTGTTTTTCCACAAAAAGTCAGTCTGATGTTTTTTAAATTGCATCACCTCTTTGTGCTCTTATTGATAAATTAAGTAGGTATCAGTGTGTAAACAATAATAATTTCAGTGTATATGTGCTGGATGTTATCAAACTTCTTTGAGTTTCTTTGGCTTCAAAACTTCAGCAGATGAAAGTAAAAACAGAAGCACAGAAGACATTTTTAATCCACACGCGAATAATAAAGCAGGGAATCAAAATATGGCAACCCACACGGCACGGAAGTGTGTGCGTTCGGGTGACCGAGAGGATGAAATATCGAGAAAAGAAACCACAAACGATCGTGTCTACGTTCCTGCTTTTGTAGATGAAGGTGGAGCTGGATCAAAGTTCCTCCGCCTCTGCGCTCGAGTTCACGCTCATCCCGTCTCTGCAGCGTTTGTTTACTCAAACGACAGCACACTGATCATTACAAACACAAGATGCAACATATGCATGCACACAGAAGTGCATGTCTGTCCCTACACTTATGAATGAATCATAACTAATGCATAAAAAATTAATTGGTTCCCAATTTTGCAACTTTTTTTTTTTTTTACATTAAAAGGTCCAAAACTGTCACTAAGATCACAGTGAGGTCCACACAAAGGGGAACCTAAACACCTTGTGTTAAGGGGAAACTGGCAGCACTTCAGAGGGAAGTGATGAGAAGGACATTTCAGGAATTGATTTGTTAATTAAAACAAAGAGAGGCAGAAGAACGACTCGGGAAGCTGCTGAGCTCGGCGTGGAGTCTCTGAGACAGGAGGGTCGTTTCTATACAAATCTAAAAAGAACAATATGGATATAAAATAAATGTTCACGCCACATCTGAATCTGTCGTGGTGAACGTAATTGTCTCAGCTACAAACACACACACAGTGTTGTGATCTCAGTTAGCAGTGCGCACAATTTAATAAGCAGCGAAAAGCCGGAGAGAAGGAGGAGGTGGTTTGATATTTCCTCGAAAAGTTTTTTAAAAAATGAGTAACTTTTTTGTTTTCCAGTTTAGAAGTTTAATAACTGATCCTGACTGTCTGAGCTTCTGGTTCCCAGTAACACAATCATTGTTGTTCACCTCCAAACACAGATATGTGCGACATGTTCTGAAGTGCACGTTTTAAACATGAACAGAAACACATCTATTTATCCGTTAAAGCCCACGATATTATTCATTCAAATAAGTGAGCCTATCATTAAGAGTGAACGTGCAGATTAAAGCAGCGTGACGCAGCCAGCAGAGTGAATCACGGCTGCAGTGAATAAAATGGGGGAAAAAAAACACAAACTGGTGCAGAAAAATTCACCAAAACATAAAATAAAATGTTTGATTTTTACATTTTCTATGGACAAAGACCCCCACTCCCCCTGGGGGTCTTCTGAGCATCTGCTGACATTCAAATAAAACCCAGTCCTGCACCTAAAGGTGCAACATGGGACTGAGAGCGTAGGAAAAAAAACCCACCAACTAATGAATTCATGAGACAAAATCAGGATGGATGAGTGTGTGTGTGTCTGTGTTAACAAAAGCCAGAAATCCTAAAGACAGCAAGTTTGGAGATGCACCCAGAGAGGATGACTGTGGTGCAAAGAAAGATGATGAGGATGAAACAATAAACCGTAACGAGCTGAGATAACGAGCGCGGTCAGCACTGAGACTCTTCATCTTCTTCATCATTCGATCCCAGCAGCAAACACCGGAAACCCACAGAGATGCTCGTCTCCTACGCGCCCAGCGATCATCTTAGTAGCAATTTTATCTGTGACCACGTTGGAAATAAAATTATCATCAACAGAATTATTTATTGAAGGATTTTAATTTCACATTTGTAGACAGAGGGATGCAGAGTTATATTTTTATTTAAATTGCTAACACGTCCTTTATTTTAAATGGCTTGTTTTGTAAAGAGAGACGCTGGATTTTATGTTTATCTCTGAGACGTGGCAGCGTGAGAATAAAGAACTTTGTCCTGGAGACTTTTCATTTTTATGTTCTCCTCAGATTTCTGGAACTGCTGTTATTTTTAAAAAGAATTTCTCTCAGACTTTCAAGTCTTTTATCCTCTCCTATTAAACTGGGGAGGCTCATCATTGTTTGGGGATTCATCTGGCAGTGCTGCTGAGGAACTCCTGAGCATCTTGGACTCATTCAACACATACTGATACTGCAGGGCGTACTTTAGACCTTGTCCTCAGCTATGGTGTTACCTTAGACAGTTTGAGTATAGGTGAAGTTGGTTTCAGTGACCATAAATCTCACTTTTAATGTTTCTTTTTTTTTTAATGCCTCTTGTGATGATAATGTTGAGCAGCTTGTAAACTCTTTTAATGAACATTGCCTTGTTATTATGGATCAGGTTGCTCCTTACAAAATTAGTCATCGCTCTGTTGTTTCCTTCTCACCATGGATAAATAATCAGACTCTTGGTCTTTGATGTTCCTGTCGAAAAGCAGAGCGACTATTAGGGATGGGAATCGATTCCCAGTAATTCAATTCTTTGGAATCGTTAGTCTGCCTGCCTAACGATTCTGCCTATCGATTCCACTGACGTGAGGACGCATTTGAGCGATTACGTCACACACGTGCCTTATTTGGTTGGGAAAACATCCAACAGCGTCAAGACAGAAGCCTCAAGATAAAAAGCGTCACAAAATTATGTTCACAGTGTTTCAGCAGCTGTTTTACGTGCAGTCTGCGCACGCGCAGCGAACGCAAAAAGGCGGAGCCATTACCGAGACGGTGAGCTCGGGTGGAGCGAAAGGAAACGTTTTTCTAGCGTCCAAAACAGCAGCGCTTGTTCCTGTAACCACCGTTAAAACCTTTACTTTGATCGATTAATCAATGGAATAATCGATAGTTGCAACCCACTTTTGCTGTACTGCTTTCACTATACTGTCTCCACCTCCTGTCACATTCAGTTGATGAGGACTGCCAGAGTCTGCCTGGCTCAGAGGCTGGTTCTCGCACACCTTGCAGTTGTATTTTATGTTAAAATGTTAAAATATTAAGAGTATTAATTTTGAAAGAGGAGTTCTTATGTTTTTTATACCAGTTTTAATTTTGTTCTACTTCACATTAAAAAGAGTTGATGCAAACCAACCCATCTGTGGTATATTTTATTCACTAACCCGAGGACAATCGAGAAGAGAATCGAGAAGGACTCAAATTGATAAGTGATATCTAAATTCTTATCAATTCCCATCCCCAGCGACTATGGAAGACCACAGGTTTGATTGTCCATAAAGAATAATTTAAAGAACTGCTCTACTCTTACAATGAAGCAGTGAAAGAGGCAAGGTCTTCTTATTTTAGCAGTATCATAAACTGTAATAAAAATAATCCTTGGATATTATTTGACACCATTAATAGCATTGTTTCTCCCTCACCTCAGCATGCATTGATAGCCTATGATCATGATCATTTTGTAAATAAGGTGATGGGCTTAAAATCCAAACTCTCTTCGTCATTTACTTCCTTTACTCCAATTACATTAAATGACTTAACTAGTATAATGGATAAGATGAAACCCTCTTCATCCTCATTAGAGATCGTACCTCCTTCTGTCCTGTTTGGATCTCTTGCAAGCATTGGTCCTTCACTGATGTCTATTATTAACAGTTCACTGAGGCACTGAGGCAGGGTTGTGTTCCTTCCTACTTTAAGCAGGCTGAGGTAATTCCGTTACTTAAAAAAACCTAACGTTGATGCCAGTTCTCCCAGCAGTTACCGGCCTATTTCAAAATTAGCAAATTATCAGAAAAAGTTGTTGAAACTCAGTTCAGATCCTTATTATGCACATCACAGATTTCTGACCCTTTTCAGTCTGGTTTTCAGAAAATGCCCTCCACTGAACCTGCTCCTTTAAAGGTCTATAATGATCTTCTAACGGCATCCGATGCAGGAAATTGTTCTGTTCTCATACTGCTTGACCTCAGTGCTGCCTTTGATACCATTGACCATAATATTTTATTAAATAGGCTTAAGATTTTGGCTGGTATCTCTGGCTCAGTCTTAGACTGGTTTTCCCCCTATTTATTTGAGAGGACTTTCATTGTTAGGAACATTCTCCTCCAGCACTGCTTCTTTAACCCGTGGAGTTCCCCAAGGTTCAATACTGGGTCCATTGTTATTCTCCATTTACATCCATCCGTTAGCTGCTATCATTCAATATTTCTCAGGCATGTCTTACCATTTTTATGCTGATAACATTCAGCTGAAATTCACCTGCAAAAAAACACTGTTCATAATGTTGGATAAAATCTATCACACGTTCCTGTTTCTTTCACTTACGGAACATTTCTAAATTGAGAGCTATAGTCTCCTCCTCTGATCTGGGAAATATCGTTCATGCATTTGTGTCACTGCACCTAGATTATTGTAATGCACTTTTTACCGGCTTAAAAAAGGAGTTAGTTGTCCCACGTACAAGACTAAGGACTGGGGGGGGACAGGGCTTTTCCAAAGCTCTGGAACAGTTCACCACTCCAGCTCTGTTTAGCCGACTCTGTGGCATCTTTTTAAAAAAAAACAGCTGAAAAATTTTCAGTTTAACCAGGTTTTCTGTTGACATTATTTTTATTCTTTTTCTTTTTAATATGGCAATGTTAGTTTTTAACATTGTGTTTTATTATTGTATAGCACTTTGTGACTTTTTGTCTGAGAAAAGCGTTATATAAATAAACTTGCTTTGTTTAATTAATTTATTTACCTTTTTTAATTGTGAGTCAGTTTGAAGATGAATTTGTCACAATTCGACTAGCTACAAAATTTATAAACCGAATGCAGATATTTTTGCCTTAATCTGTTCAAATGTTTCCATATTTGGTTAAAAAAAAATAAAATCATTCAACATTTATTCACAGAATTTCACTCCAGGCATGAAAAATGTTCAAATAAATGACACGTTCTAAAAAATGTAAATATATAAAATATAAAAACAAAATGATTTACAAAATAAAAATTTAAAATCACTGATTTTTTAAAATTAAAAGTACTGATATCACATAAATACAAAGGAAGACTTTGTGAGTCAGGGTTAAATCTTCATGAATATTAATAAATCAGAGAAGATGTAAGTTTAGTTTTTCTGAGCATTTTTATTTTTTCTGCTGTTTCCATTACAAACTTCACATCTTTGCGTGTTTTGTGGAATTCCGGCTGAGGTGCCTGGATCCAGCACGGTGTCTGAATTTTCCATGGGAAGAGTTTGGGAAATGTCGGGTGCTGATGTTGACCTCAGTTGGGTCTGTCCATAACAAGTGCCACCAGTCAGACATTATGTTCTGTACCATAACAGCTGACATCTCTCTGACCCACACTATGATGGCAGAGATACCTAATGGCCCTTCCACACTCCCGTCTCATCTAATGTAAACTTCTTCTCTGCCAAATTGAAACAGGGTAGGTACAGCAAAGGTGCGGACGTGAGCCTCCACACCTTCAGCCGGTCTTTGTTCCGTAGCTGTGAGGATAAAGGGAAGGTTTGAAAAGCTTTACAGCGGAGTCAACCTGTAGATGCCCATCGTCTTCAAGTTGGTGGTCAAAGTTTACACCACAGACTTGACCGCTGTCGTTCACACCCACCAACAGAGTGCCACCACCGCTGTTTAAGAATGCACAGCCATCTTTGTAAATGTGTTTGGTAAAGGTTTCCTGCAGATAACGGCCTCCACCTTGTTTGAATTCATTCCCAAGCTAGGCTCCATGGGGAACCACTGGCAGGTCCTGATGACCTGTTTACTGACAAACTGAGGGTCACAGAGAGGAAAAAGAGCACAATGACTCAGTGATATGACCTACATATATATATATATATATATATATATATATATATATATATATATATATATATATATATATATATATATATATGTATATGTACAGACAATACCATCATCACATCTACAGTCACCTGCACTGCTGGTTCCTGGACTTTGGGCTGTAGACTGCTGGTTGTAGCCTGTAGGAGTCTTTGAATCCAGGAGGAAACCTTCGATCCAGAGTCTTTTAGTTCATTTATCATTTGCAGCTTTAAGGATTTTCCTCCTGTTTCTCCTCTTTTTCTTCTTAGACCACTTTGGCCGGTGATGAATTTGCTTCTCTGAACTCTAAAGTTTCTTTTTTTTCTCCACCTCCCTTTGATTTCGATACCTCACACAGGTCTGGTGTTTCTGTGGCTCTCTAGATTAACAAACAACCTGAACTAAAAACAGAAGCACATTTTTTAAAATGCTTTACTGTTCAGGTTGCTATAGAGCTTAAAAAACTGCACATTTCCTGGCCTGGACTTGTGTATTCGAGGAAGTACTGCTTGGTTTGTAGGACGGTGATTAAAGTGTGATATGTTTATGTCCCCGTGTCAACAGCGGCCTACTTGGAAATGCAGTTCACAGAAAGGGGGTTTCTGTCATTCTCTTTTATTAATTAATTCATTCATTTATTTTATAAAGCCTGTCTTGTCCGGCAGCTTAAGCAAGCAAAATTATTGTCTGCATGCTCTGCTTTGGTTTTCTGAGCATTTTAAACTTCAGGGTATTTTAAATTCATATAAATGTAAAAAGCAGGAAGGATTCCATGTTTTAAAATATTTATAATTCTTACTATAACAAACAACTATTTGGTTTTGGGAATTATATAAAGATATGTTAAAAGGAATGGACTTTGTTAGTGTTTCATAAGCTGTTGGGGAAGATTTACAGCAGAAGGCTCAGTGTTTCCATTCTTCTCTTCCAGAAATAAATAATCCCCAAATAAATGTTATAGTCTCTTTATTCCAGCAGTTTGCTGTTTAGACATCATGAGTTTATTTTTATGGAAACACAGGAGGTTATTATTTCTCTGGTAAATAGGAAGCCTATCAGTGGCTGTAATATACACTGTAAAAAAACACACAAAAAAAACAGATGAATTTACGGTAAAATACCGGCAGCTGTGGTTGGCAATTGCAAAGTGCATTTTACAGCAATAATAATAATAATAATAATAATAATAGCAAATGAGAAAAATACAAAACATTAAAAGTGCTACAACAGAAAAATTGAGTGGGCAAAGAGAAGGTTAAACGAATGATAATTAGCAGCAGAAATGTCCTTGATCAGACAGTCCAAGAAGCTGACTACTACAGTATGGCTCAACAGCTCAGCAATCATAGATTATTATGAATAATTAAACAGTTCCCCTATAAACCTCATGCATGTTTGTGCTGTTTTCCACATCCTGAAACAGATTAGCAGACCAGCAGAACACTCAGAACCAAACCTCAATGGCAGAACCACCTGACCTCTCACCCTGCAGTGACAGATTACTCAGCCTTTGGCCGGAGTGCCCTTCTGATCTGTTTGACTACTATCTGCCGTCACAGTTCACTAGAGATACTCTGAAATGTGGGGCGTTCCCCTGTACATTCAGCTGTAGGCCTGAGTGAACATCCTCCAAGACAGACTCAGTCCACCTGTGCTAGCTCAGTTTCTGGTCTCATATTTTGCTCATATATACCGATTAAAATGCTACAATATGCTGTTTACCATCATATATTGTTGTTGTTATTGTACTGTGGTATTTCTAACTGAGTTAAACGAATCTTCAGTTAGACGACATACCCTGAATATAAAATATACATACATTTGTCTTTGTGTACATATTAACTGTCTTTAATGCAAAGGTCACAAATGTCCTCCTAGAGAAGAATGCAGTAATTGTCTGCATTAATATTCATTTCCAAAGCCAACCTGCAGCTGTTCAGTAAAACTGCAAAAAATACTGCAACTTCAGTAATGTGGACACGTGATGCTGATCAGAAAGGACACAGACTGCTTTGGCAGAGTTATGAGTTAGCAGTTAGCATAATTACTGAGGTGAACATTTGTCAGAAATGAAAAAAGAATCCAAAAACAAACAAAAATCAACACCATCAAAAAGAAAACAAACAAAAAACCAAAAACAAATATCTGATAACGCTGTTGTCGAGTCAAACTGCTGCCATCCCACATCCCTGTGAAGCTGGCAGCGCTGCATTCTCCACTGCACCGTGCTGAGGAGAAGGATACATTATTTTCTTGGGTTTAAAGATTGTATGAATAGGCAGTAGAGAAATCACTGCCATAAATGTTTATTAGAAATAAAGCAGTAAAAAAGGACAGAACAGAGGTGGTTCTTATAAACAGCTGCAGTGCCCCCACCGCAGCCTGTGGAGCTGTAGTAGGTGGACAAAGCTGCACCAGGAGGCAGCGATCCATTGGCCCCAAGACTGGTATCTGATCAGTCGGGTAGACTGGCAGGACAGCAAAGTGGTTGATAAAGTCCATCTCAATTAAGAAGAAAGGAGTGACAGGGCCAGCATCCTCCTAAGTTAAAGAGGTATCAACACTTTCACTCTTTTCACTGCACATGTACCAAATTATATTCTAATACATTTCACACTCACATCCATAAACAGTTGGGCCTCACCTGGTAGTACATTATTACATTTTAGCTCACAGACACACTGCACAGTCCAAACTGCACAGTTTGTCGAGCCGTTTGACACATTTTTGAATCACCAGCCAATTGCACACACTCTGTTTACGCTGCTCACCTTCTATAATGCTAGCAGAGCGCTAGTTACAGAGCTGAGATCTCCATGCTGTCAGCGAGACTTTTCCACTAGTACCTACTCAGCTCAGCTCGGCTCAGTTTTAGGGTATTCCATTAGGTGCTGGGACCTTGTTCTTGTGGTTTAAATGGCGGTTGGCAAACCAGCTTAGAGGTGCATTACCGCCACCCACTGGACTGGAGTGTGGATCAGGAGGCGCTAATACCTACTACCACATACTTTTTTAGTACCTACTCAGCCGCCGGTTCCAGGTGCGCCGAGTCAGTCGAAAACGTAGAAAATGTGGCATCAACAGACTGCATGCCACTGATTGGCCAGACAGTCATGTCACTAGATGACTCATGCAAGCGACTCCTATACAAGAATCAAACCTGCCTTTTTGAAACCCACCAGCACGCCTCTGTTTTTGTGCTCGGTGCCTGAAGAAAATGTCGCCACTGGACTTTCGGCCTTTGCTGAGGCGGTACTCAATTGTACTGGAATAGAATAAAACGGAGTCGAGCAGGTAGTAATGGAAAAGAGACAAAAATGACCTCTGTACAGTATTAAGTATTAAACTGCCGGTCAGATTGATTACTCACTAACTGAAGGTGTTCTGGTCCACATTAACCCTGATTATACCTCCGGTAAAAATTAGCCTTAAAATTCTCCTTAACTACAACATGTCAGCGAAAGCACCTAAATAAACAATTTCATTTCAATTAAATTTGCTATGACAAACACAGCTGAATATTTCATTAGCTGATACTGGTTAAAGTTAACTCTGGCTTTTTGTCCAGATGCTGGCTCAGGTCTTCACTGCTGCTAATAGTATCAATACCGTTAAGGTAACTTACCTTACCGTGGTGACGTAACTAGTTGTCGCAAGGTTGACACAAAACTGGAGTAAAGCCAGGGGCAGGATGATGCACCATCCTGTAGTACTGTGGTTATCCCACAGAGAGGGCAGAAAAGGCACTAACCTCTGAGTGAAGCTGCTCAGTCATGGCTCAGTCTGAAGCTGCTGATTGGATACTGTCTGTGTCACACATGCGCGTATCTCTCAGTCTCATTTTATATTAGCAGGTTACTCTGTTAATGAGGTGCATGAAAAAAAGTTTGCATGATGAAATCTAAATCCAGTTATTCAGGTTAGAGTTCAGACGCAGTTGATACACACAGAATAAAAAAAAACAATGTTTTGCATTTCCTTTTCTGAAAAGACAAAAAACTGAAACTATTATTTGAAATAGTTCCTGTAAATTTCAGATCAATCTGGGAATTGATTAATGGCCCAACAGTTCTAATATATATGATTGAAATCAAAATAATTTAGCAAACATAAACCAAATATTTGACATCTACTTCTGTAGAAATTAAGGTATGAATTTTCTGAATGGTCAGACGTTTAATAAATACAGTTAAAGGTGCAATTCAGCACAAATGTATAATTCAGACAGAAACTTTATGGTAATTTTATGGTACGCTTCTGACATTTTTACAGAAATTTTACGAGAAAGAAAGATTTTCACAGTGAAATGTGTGATTGCAACGTTATGACAGTAAAAATAAAGTTATAGCTTGGCTCTTGATTTACGGTGATTAAATGTTTCTGCTACGGAGATGAACCGTTTTGGATCTGATGGTCTGTTACTGTTGCCATTTGGCAGTTTTCCACTGTATTTTTTACAGTGTATGTAAATGCGTCGCTTCTCGCCTTCTAATCCTCCATCATTAAACATTAATCTCCTCCCTGAAGCTCCGACATCTCTCTTAATGCACTGCTCCGTTTTTTCTTCACACCCTCATCCACTTGACTCTCGGGACCCGCCTCCGTCCTTTTTAACGGCACACACACACACACACACACACACACACAGAGTTCAAATCACTGTCATACAACAGGCCGTTAAAAGAGACGGAGGACACACTCTCTGAACGTCTTCCCTCATGTGTTTTTCATGCCGTTGAATTCTCTCCGGTCTGCCGGTATAGCTCCGGGCTCCCGCTCCCCTTTTAACGGCATTCATGGACCTGAACCCTCCGCTGCCTGCTCCTCTTTAACGCACCGCAGCCGCTGCATCCTCCTGGACACAAACCTGGAAACTTTTTGCCTTCTTCAGCTCCGATCTCTCCTTTCGTCCCCACGTCATGTCGCTTGGCACCAACGTAAAAACAGGATTCTCCGTGCGGGACATCCTGGACCTTCCGGACTCGACAGGAAGATGTGAATCCGGGACCGAGGAGACCGAGGAGGACGACAACGAGGAGGCCTCGGCGGAGGTTTCAGGCTCGGAAAACGGTCCGAATCTGGGATTCAGCGGCCGGGGATTGCGTGAGCGCGCCGGCGAAGAATTGGGCAGGTGGAGCAGCCCTTCCGGTAACCTGCACTTTTCAGGTGAGAGCATTCATTTATTTTAATTAATAAATGTAAAAGTTAGTGCATTTACCCTCATCGCCCTCATAAATGGCTGCATATGTATCCAGTTTCTGTGTTGAATCCGAGACCTCTGCTCGTGCGTAAATCGCCAAATAAATATGTATAAATATGGTTCTCGGTCATCAAGGTCATAGTGGTCTCTTTTTCTTGAAGACGTTTCACCTCTCATCCGAAATGAACTCTGAACTTAAGAAGCCTTTCGGGTGAGAGGTGAAACGTCTTCAAGATACAAAAAGAGGTCCAGTCGTCCTTTTTCAAGCTCCAGAGACAAATTTAAATATGCTTAAATATCGAAATCTGCGACAAATAACTGGCAAATACAGCTTACGATCTATCATCAGGTTCTTAAAAAAATATCTCAAATCATTTTTCTCCTTTCTGCCCGAGCAACACACACCAATGCGTAATTCAGTCATTTTCTCTGCACCATTTTATGCTTTATTATGTCCTCATTTCTCCAGTAATACGCTGATTATTTATACTCTCATGTGCTAAACTCAGTCATGTACTCCAGCCTATTCAGTCCTGTTCTTTTTAATGACTTCAGCAGGTGGAGAGCTTTCAGTTTTTTTTAGGCACTCACTGAACTTCAAAGGCTGTTTGCAGAGCATCAAAACATATCTGAGCTCAAATTATTGATCCGTTACATCATTAATCAACTACCGTAGGAGACATGCCGCGTGTTTCAGAGTAGTCCTGGGAGTAATCGGATTACTTTTCATTTATCCCTGCAGTACACGGTCTGTCCTTGGAGCCTCGCCCCGATCCCAAATCTCCCGAGCTCTCCACGGATGAGTCCCCGGACGCGGAGCGGGACGCGCGGTGCGGTCAGGCGCAGAAGGCACGCGGCAGGAAGCGGCGCGTGCTCTTCTCCAAGGCGCAGACCTTCGAGCTGGAGCGCCGCTTCCGGCAGCAGCGCTACCTGTCCGCCCCAGAGAGGGAGCACCTGGCAGGACTGATCCGCCTCACCCCGAACCAGGTGAAGATTTGGTTCCAGAACCATCGCTACAAGATGAAGCGAGCCCGCGCCGAGCGCAACCTGGAGGCGCTGCAGCTACTGCCGGCCCGCCGGGTCGCCATCCCGGTCCTGGTGCGGGACGGGAAGCCCTGCGACCGGTTTGCAACGAACGAGCTGGAGGCGACGCTCAGATCTGGTCTAAGCCTGCCTCTCTGTGCCTATTCCCCTCTGCTGCATCCCGCATACGGCCCGGAGCAGTCCAGACTGCCGCAGCAACATCCAGGGGTGCAGCAGCTGGCGCACATGTACCACTGGAGCTGGTGAAGCCCGAGACAAGACTCCCCCCCCTCTGTATGAGTCCGTGTTCGGCCTTCAAATGATCGTTTTGCCTTCTCAGAGTATCCCCCCTTAGATCATAAAAGACACTATTTGCCTCTTTTGGAGAAGTGAGAGAAATCTGTGTTTTTAATGGAGTCTGGCACATTTCAGGATGTGTTTGCTCCTGAAAATGGTAACCTGCTCTCGAAGGGGGTTGGTCTGGAAACAAGGCGGAATAAGACCAGAAAATTAGAGTCAAAGTTGGTTCAAATTTTAGGGCATTTATTCTTATGATGAAGAAAATGATCTCACATATGACATATTTATTTTCTTTTGTATACTTGAGACGCGCAACACGTCTAAAACTACGCAGCTTGTAAAATAATCGTTAAAAAAAACTGATGAGAAAACAGATCAAACCAAATGTTTCACTGTTTTCTTTTTTCTTTTTGTGAGATTTATTCTGATGTTGTGTTTGCTGCAACAAAAAGTCACTTTTACTGCGAGATGTCTTTTGTATGTGTTTCATAAATCTATTTATAATGTTGCCCGGTGAGTTGATTTGTAATAAACTGGATATTTATGACGGTAAATAAAAGAAATCTGAACAGAGGTGAGTCGTTTGATTTCAGCCTGAACCCGCACGGCGGATCCTGCAGCTCTGACAGGAATATTAGGATACTAATTTTTGAAAGAAATCATTTTTAATGGGCTGATGTTGAATGCTCAGAGCGTGTCTGAGCCCCTGTCCTGCAAACAATAATGAATCCATCAAGATTAGTCAACGTTTTTGGACAATTTGGTCTCATGATTTATCTACAGGAGAGATGCACGTGTAAAACGCCGTTTCCTGTGCTTTGGGAAATTGTAGATAAAAATTTACTTTAAAAATAAGTCAACAGAATTTTAGAGGAAAATGAAAATTTCAAACCTTCTTAAACATTTTCCAAAATTCCTCCAATTATCTAAAACTAAACAAAAAACGGTTTTTTTTATTAATGGAGGTGGGTGCAGATTGAAAAAGCTACAATTCAGGCCGGTATACTTTGTTTCCTTGCATGTTTTAATGATGGTGGCGATTTTATAACGACCCTTTTTTGTATTTCTGAATCATAAATATCAGAGCAGCCTGAGGATCATAAGCAGTGTTTCAGGCAGTGGTTTCCAAGCTGGGGATTAGGACCCCCCAAGGAGTCCCAAGAAAAATGTGATGGGTCACAACATGATTAAAAGGGAAGGGGAAAAAAAAGACTTTTATCCTTTTTTTCTTCTTAAGCTTGGCATGCTTTTCTTTAAAAAAAAAAAAAGATATTTAAACATTTTCATCCCTGCGGTGAAAGAATCTACAAAGGACAGAATCATTACAACATCCAGCTGTAAACTACGAGACCCACCGAGGCTTCATTTAGTCCTTTAAAAATTAAAGCTGCACGACCATCTCCACACAGCGGGCAGTTTAAGACCTGCAGAGGTCGGCCTCGTAATATAATCACTCTCTTTGAGAATCAGAGACTTGAAAGCTGCTTTACAGTAGGTCTGGATCAATATGTCATAATCCAGTCTTAATACTGATTTCAGCTGATGCGGAGCTCATTTGCACATTCGTGTATTAATAAAATCCACCGCAGCTCATTTTCCAACCTGATCTGGTTGATCTTAAAGGAAAGATTTGACACTTTGATGGTTTGTTTGACAAGCAGATCTGTCTGAAGCAAGCGTTTAGTCTAAGGGCCCATCGTGTTCACCGCACGCAAACAGTGACGTCACCACAGTTTCAGCCGTTTCAGCTGGAGCTGAGCGCGCGAGCACGCTGCGGTATTCTCCGGAACGACAGGTGTCGCCACTGAGACGAAACCACCACATCGGCCCTGGGATTGGAAGGGAAGAAGTCAAAACTGGAAGAAAGAAATCAGCGTTTTGTTTAATTCTTTTCAAACTGTGGCAGCACCTCTGAATCTCTGAGCTTCTGTACCGATAGGTCATTACGTCCCGACACGGTCGCACACGCGTGCCTTCAAGCGACACCCGCACAAGGTTACAAAAATCAAGGTGCACGGCCAGCTGAAACAGCACCTGCGCACTGCAGTGGTTTTTAACACACTCAACTATGAAGGCTCCCCAGTTTGATCGGAGTTGGAGACCACTCCATTCGAGGTCGTGTTGGGACGGGCATCCAGCATTAAAAAAAAAAAATCTGCTGAATCAAACAGCAGTTACAATTTCTCATCAATTGTTTAAGAGAGTTCAAAGGAAGTCGACCTCTTGTGGTTGAGTGGGAAAGTGCACCTTAAATGGATGGGAAGCAGCTTGTAATACGTGTGTAGTAAGTCCACTGCATAGATTGCTCTTGGTTGATGTTAAGAGCCTTGGCTGATTAGAGCCATCATCTTATTTGCTTCCTGCTTATCCAGAGCTGGGTCACAGGGGCAGCAGCTTAACCACTTCCTCCAGCTCATCCGGGGGGAACACTGAGGCTGTCACAGGCCTACCAATCTCTCCAGTGCGTCCTGGGTCTGCCTTGAGGCCTCCACCTGGTAGGGCATGCCCAGAACACCTCCATCAGGAGGAGCCCATGAGGCATCCTAAGCAGATGGTTGAACCACCTCAGCTGGTTCCTTTCAGTATGGAGGAGTAGCCACTCCTAAATGACTCCTCACTTTGTCACTAAGGCAGAGGCCAGTCACCCCTCAGAGGAAACTGAGTTCCGCCTCTTGTATCCTTGAACTTGTTGTTTCAGTCGCTCCCCAAAGCTCGTGAGCATAAGTGAGGATGGAGATCAAACAGTAAATGCTTTCATGCTCGGCTCTCTCTTCAGCACAACGGAGCGGTACAGCGTATGAACGGCTGCAGATCCGTCTGTCAACCTCCTGCTCTCCTCTCCCCTGAAGCAGAGGAAACCGCTCACCTGACACGTAGCCTGCAGCAAAACCATCACGTGAACTTTGAAACCATCACTTTCTGTGCAACAAGACTAAACACCAAACTGTGGTGCTGAAAAATGAAGCCAACACACACACACAGATGTGAGTCAATCCACACAGACTTCCCATGTCACAATATTGGACTTTACAACATGAATACATGTTCACAGCCTGGATCACCTGGAGTTAAGAGTGTGGCTGCTTTCCCCGCCTGCATCCTGACACAGGAAGCTGCAGCCCATCGAGGTGAAGACCTGACTTCCACTAATCAAAGTCACTGAAATAAATTGTGCTCTCGATGCCTTTTGGAACATTATTAATAATCTGGTGCTTCAGTTCCTGAGTATAACAGTACTTTATTAGAATATTACTTTGCACTAACTGGGAGGGATCAGTACCCATGTGCTGTATTGCTGACAAAGTCTGTTAGCATTGGACGTAAGAGCCATTTTCTCTCTTTCTTTGTATTGTATGCATTTGGACACTAGGGGGCAGTTACCTCCACGAGTTACCGCATTTAGAAAGGAAGGGGTTCAGTCATTCAGGTGCGTTAATGGGGAAGCACAACAGCCGTTGACCGTGGTCTGTGTCAGGTGTTTCAGCATTGACTGTGTTAACATAGGCTGCATAACTAATGCTCAACCAGAAGGAAAGAACTGCATGTTGTCTGTAACAATAAAGAAGAAGTGGAGACAAAGTTTGATCGCACAGCTGTGGAGCACGCATCACAAAACTGGCTTACTGGAAAACCGATACACTGGTTGATAATTTAGTTCTCTACCTTCTCGTCTAAAGATGATCACCCAACCGAGGCCAAAATGATTCATTCAAACTTCAAAATAGGTGATGTCCTTCTTTTATTTACAGTCTATGGACTTAAAACCACTTCCAGCCTTTAAGCAGCACTTTTGCATTTTTCTGTTATTCAGATAACTCAGGTAAACTTTCACCCGTCTGCTAACTACCCATGACCTGTAAAGAGGATTTCTCAAACATGTTTCACAATCTTTATTTGAATGTAAGAAGCCAGACGCCCCAGCTGAACCATCCCTGAGGGTATACGTTCTTTCTTCTGTTCCTCCTTAGAACTTACTGCTCGTTGCTCATAAGCAACAAATTAGAGGAAACGTGCCCATTTATAACCAGAAATGTAAGGAAACATTTGGTAAATGGACTTACACAGGTGTTTCCTGCTCTCAGATTCACTCGTACAGGTCTTTACCTGCCATGCACCCAGGGGGTGGGGGGGTTCAGGATCTAGATACTTCAACTGAGGAGGAAACCGCTGACAGCCTGCTTTACCTGCTGAGCCACGGCGTGACATAACACGCTAACCGTGACGCTCGAGATTCTGACCAAAGTTTGGATTCATTCATCAAAGGTTTGGGAGGGAAAAATTAACTTCAGACCTCCAAATCATTTTTTTGACTGAACGCAGCAGAAGATGTTGACCCTTCATCTGTGTGTGGGGAGGGTCTAAATAAACATTTGTATGAGTTTGTCGTGTCTCTGAATGCAGGAATACAATGTGCTGCAGCCGTCTCCAGTCTCCACATATACAGCGGTTTTCATGTAACTCTGACAGCAGCCTCTCACCTCAACATCTCAGAGTTTTGTCTCTGGATAAAAAGTTGTGGAGTCTGAGATCTTATTGCTTAAAGACCTTATGTCCTGTGCATAAAAGAAGCTACACTGAAAAAATACTTTTTCCTCAGTTCTCAAGAGGACGTATTCATTCAGACACTCCCCGATTTATTCGTTCACAGACTTTTTTATTGAAGTTGTAACTTCTATTACTGCTTTAAATAAACACTGTTTTGATGGTTTGTGATGGTTTTGGATCAGACAGAAATAAACAGCACTTGTGTTATCAATAAAAATGTTCAGATGGACTCAAATATCAGTAGAAACTCTGATTTTAGAGTCTTAAGGCTGAACATCTTTGTTTTGACAGGATTACTGCGACAGACTTCATTCAGACCAGCGATTTACTGTGCTGTGACAAAGGAAAGAAAGACCCACCCCTGTGTGTGTCTGTGTGTGTGTGTGTCTGTGTGTCAGAGGTCAGCTCATCTCAGAGGGATGATGTCACAGGGGTGGGGGTTTGGCTGGTTAAGCTTTGAGAAAGTTATAATGTGTCACCTGCTGCTATAAAAGGGCAGGAGAAGAAGAAAAGGAGGAAGAAGAGGGGGAGGAACCGTGTTTAAAGGACTAGTCCGGTGGGTTTTTTTAGCCCATTAAACAGCGACTGTGTGCTTGTTAGTGTCTGCTTGAAATGCAGCGTTTGTGCGACACACCGCCGAAGCTTCAACGTAACGAAGTGAAACGAGTCTGGAAAAAAAGAACGAAACTATTAAAAACAGCAGCGAGACAAAACTGATCAAACAGATGAATCCTGAACTTGATTTTAATTGAAGTGTCCATTCTGCACTTTGTTTGCTGTTAACCTTTGATAATGATATGATCATAAACTATAGTTACATTGCACCTTCTCTTAACACCTTAAAATTACAAAGTGCTTCACCAAAGGCATTAAAACATATATTTAAAAAAATCCACAAAAAATCTAGAAAAAATATTTTAAAAAGACAAATTATTAATTTTTTTTCTATGCAAAAAAATTTGTAAAAACGACATTAAAAATATTTGAAAAGCTGATATCGGGGGAAAAAAACACATAAAAGTGTACGGCCTGATTGTAGGTCACCTAGAGCATCAAATGTGTGGATTAATCCAACACTGACAGCTGCAGCGCTGCACCATCAGTTCAATAATACAGAGCACGGCTGATTTGGGAAATAATTTATCCTTCTTTAAAAAAGCTGTATTGTCTGTACTTTATTTATATATATATATATATATATATATATATATATATATATATATATATATATATATATATATATATATATATATATATATATATATATATATATATATATATATGATTAAAACATATTATTAAAAAATATAATTTAAAAAGCTCCTAATAATGACATAAAAGCCATCATGATGGAGTGTGGGTTCCTCCATCATGACCCCCTCATATCTAATTTGAGGACAGTAGAAAAAATAACCATAAAAATAACTGGGCACCTTTCACCTGTAAGCACATTTTATAATCAGAATAAAGAGCATTAAATAAGGGCCTGCATTACTCAGAAACAATGAAGAAATCCCCAAGCAAGTAGTTTCAATCAGCAGTTATTCTATTTGGAAAAACTGATAACAATCTGAAAAAAAATCTGTTTTTCCATTTTTGTATACATGAATAAATATTCATGGGCATGTATAAATATACATTTACATGAATATTTAAAAGGATTTAAGTAATGTTCTGTTTTTTTCCTCAGTAGTTTCCTCTATAATTACTCAGATTATATCAAACAAAAACAAATTAAGAATTATTTTTTACTATTTATTTTTTGCCACTGACAGGCAATGAACCAAATATGGTGACTTCATTTACGTTGATTTTCTACATGAAAATGAAACGTTTTGAAAAATGCCACAGAAGTAATTGAGCCTTATGTCCTCCAATAACGCTACAAACCCTATAAAGGTTCAACTTAATGCACTTGCTCACGCTCATCCTCTCAGACTTGCTTTGTCCTGTAGTCTTCATAATGTATTTCATTTCTTTATTTTGTGATGAATTTATCAAATTTTTATTGCCATTTTTTATTGGTTTGATTTTTAAGCGGTTGGCTCCAGCGTTGCTGTTATTAATGCAGCCAGCAGGTGGCAGCAGAAGCCTGTTCAAAATCTTTGTTTCCTCCTCACACGCAGAGTTTTGTACTTCTGTTCTAATACATGAATAAGACTTTAAGTTAATCGGTCTTAGAAACCTAAATGATGACAATAATAAACTCTTAACGTACAAAAGAGGAAAAAATAAAAACTGTCAGTTCCCAATCGGCTTGAATCATTTTAAAAATGAGAATATAAGAAATAAGGACTCCACTAGCCTCCTTAACAATGTGACGCCGGGTGTCCGCCCTGTTGAAACTACACTGTGCAGAAGATGGACGACAAAACGCGCGTCTGTCTTCACCGCAGCCTGTTCTTACTCTGTTCACGCTTTACTAACGTTTGGTGGGAGCGCAGTGATATCTCTCCCTGATATCAGGAATATATTGATTCTCTTTCAGCCTCCTCTCTTTGGTCTGAACTGCCTCGCTGCTTTCAGACAGAAGCGTGCATAAAACCTGAGCTCACTGAGTTATTGTGGTTACTGAGTTATTGTGGTTAGCAGGCCTACGGGTCTGCTGGTGTCTGATCCGCTGCTGGTCATTACCAACGGACTGGCTGCATCTTTGTTAATAAATTACAGCGCACTGTTAGTCTCATAGCATGTAAAATTAAATACATCATATCTGCTTATATTTTCCTGTTGGTTAGTGATCCAGAGTAACGCCTCCCCCTCCTTATTTAGGACTTCTATGGCTGCAGTAAAATTCCCTCACCCACCCATCACGTATCCCAGCTGACCCGGAGTAAACGGCACTAAAGGCTGCGACCCAATAACGCACATCACCAATGCAAACTGAACCCTGAGCGCGCTTTGATCACTTAATGGAGCTCATGAACTAAATTTAGAGCGTTTATGTGATCTATGTTCATGCAGCAGCTGGACCAGAGGCAGATGTTCTCCCAGCATCTGTTAAACATGCTCAGAGTCGCTATGAATAATTAATTTCTCCCCTCCCTTCATAAAGGAAGCTCCCGGTGTATCCTAAAGGAGGCAATGAAGGCCGCATTGAAGCTCCTCTCCTCAGAGAAGATGCGCAGCTTCGTCACTTCTCTCGGGCAGTAAGTATAATGGATTATTGGGAAGGAAGTGCGCCACCACCTCTATCAATCGTTTGTTTTATTAGTCATGAAAAGTCATTTTATTTCCTCTAACAGCTGAACGAAAACTCCAGAACACGTGACCCACTGCAGCAGTGACGTGTTTCTAAGAGACGCAAGAGGACTGCAGGTTTATTCTGTTAACCGGGAACAAACGCTTCAGCTGCCTCAGCGCCACATTTAGAGCAAAAACAGACCTGAAGCCCTGTGCAGGGCTCTCAGTGCTCTCTCCTGGATCTCCCCACATCAAACCCAACACAGCAGGTGAACCTCATTATTAAACAAACACTGCCATCATAATGACTGCCTATCGCCCCCTTCTGGCCTGGAGGTGCACACTGCATGTGCTGCCGGTCTTAACATCACTGCCAGCAGCATCACAGCATTTCTTTACTTTGACCTTAGTTAATGTAAATGGCACAGCAGCCCGGTGTGTCCGCCTCTGCTGGCTGTCACGTGATGAGTAGAGCGCCCACGGATGGGAGTCAGAGTCGGGACACTGACAGCAACTGTTCCTGGGCATTGTGACCAAAGTGAAGTTGCTCTCAGCCATCGCTAGAGTCACGTTTCCCCTGCTGTTTTATGGGACAGCAGTAATGGAGTGATTTGGAGGCTTAAATCAGCTCTCTTGGACACTTTTTGTAGTTACTGATAAAAGCTGTGTCTGCTAAAGAACTTTGGACCTGTGGCCTATGAGTTATTGAATTATTGCTCTGTACATGCAGCGTTCTCTGCGTTTAATTGTATTTTGCATTTCTGCAGTTCATCACCTTGATCCCCTGCACTGGAGCCGCTAGGCTGCTTCTGTCAGTGGAAAGGAAACAGTGAAGAGTGAAGGCTCTGCTCAGGAAGAACATTCAGTTCGAATCTGAGGAACTCTGATTCTACCTTCTTCTTCCTGTGCACCTGAGCTACAATCAGCTGCTTTCAGTTTGTGTGCACAGATGAGGGAAGTGAGTGGAGATATGGACATTACTTTTTTATTTTTTATTGCACAAACAGACAAAAGTGTGACGGTGAGATGCAAACTGCCTCCAGAAGCAGCTGCATGATGCTGCTGACGCATCTTTGGTTCTCAGAGAGCATCTGCACAGACGGCACAGAACTGATCATGACTCTGTGGGACTGCCCTGAAAAATCACAACGTGAAGAGTTCAACATGTGCAGCACCAACTGATGCGCACTGAAGCATCGACAATTCGAAGCTCATTAACCAGAAGTAATAACTGTATCATACAGATGCAGCTTTGCATCTCAGTAGCTCATAAAACAATATCAAAAACAAAAACACCAAAGACATATTTTTAAAAGCCTTCGGACTAAACATAAAACATGTAAAAGTGCAAGAAATATACATTTATACACATGGATATAAAAGGAGACAGAAATTCGAGCATTTCAAAGATGAGTGGCATCTATGTGAATGTGCCACACACAGACTGATTCCTCTGTTCGGTGTTTAGTACCAGAGTTTAAAGCTTCATCACATTCTTCCAGCCTGGATTTATGAACAGAACTTCATCAGAGACGTTTTAAAATCATCTGTTCAGAAGATATTGAGATTTCTTTACATTAAAGGACCTCATGATGGCGCTCTGGCGTCTCAGCAGAGACCTCCTCTCTCTCTCTCCCACACACACAACACACACACACACAGAAAGCATTCCTGAGCCACTTTCTCTCCAACATCTCCTCGAGCAGGACTGCAGACGCTCAGCCTGCTCCTCCGTCCTGCAGTTCAACACATTCAGTGCATTCAGGTTAGCTAAAATGCTCGGCCTTATGTTGCAGCTTTCTCCAACTACCTAAAAAAAAAAGGATTTTCATTGTATTTTGGTTTGTTGATTACTTTAAAAAGTATTTAGTAATAACTGAGTACAAACCTAAAATGTAAATAAAGGCAGAATGCAGGAAGTTTCACACATTTAATCCTTGAAAATAGGTCAAATGCAGTTTATCAAAAGCTGAAGCTGGAAAATCTGTCTGGTTTGAAAAGTTCATTGTGAATTTCCACTGTTACATCCCGTCCTCTTTAAACAACACCGAGGAGGCCAAGAGACGCGGTCACATTGGCCTAAATCTGTTTTTATTTTTATTTCTTCCCCTGTGGTTTCATGTGCAGGTTGTTCATGACACAATAGGCAGTAATCAAAACAAACTGCTTTTTTTCTCCAGGTATCCAACGAAAAACAAGCAAATGAATACTGAGTGCACCCTCCAAATGCTCACTAGGCCGGATTAAATGACCGTTTTAAGACATTTCTAAACTTTTTAAACAAACTGAACCATAGTTATGAGTTTAAAAACATAAAAGGCATACATCCGTCTCATACTAAATCGTTAAATCATGCATATGATTAAAAAAAATAGTACAAAGACAATGCAGACACTGAAGCACACACGGGAAAACTACGGCCCACGATCCATCTCAGTTTGAGAGACATTAAAACAGAACCTGGAGAAAGCCCATGTAGGCCCAGGGAGAACATGCAAACTGTAGCTGGGATGACCTTAAATTCTATCAGTGTAACAGAGCCAGACCTGCAGCATGTAACACGATACGGAGCTAACACCAAGAAAGGATTCATTCATATTCTGATACAAAGAAGTCCAGAATCTGGTGATCAGGAGAAGCGATCATAGCAGGTGAGAAAGGAACTTTCAGCTACTCGGAGAATAGGGAGTAATAAAGTATAAGTATTAACAGTACGTGTGAAATAAATAAAAAATATTCAAAAAGAAGCCAAACTTGAACCTGATTAGACCTGAAGCCTCAAAGTGCTTCTGGACCACAGTGATGACCAAATGCAAAAACTCACTTAGGTCCTTACAAAGATAAACACACACACACACGCTTCTGAAGACGTGAGTTTTTCATGTATCTCATGTTTCTTAATGCGTCTTTAACTGCCAAGTGGTGCAGAGATGGCGCCTTGACCTGCGTCACCCTGCACACAGGCACACAGCATGATTTCTGAAGACCACTTCTGAACGCGTGACCTCCGACCCCTCCCCGTGCACTGTATCTGCAGGTCAAGATGAAGCCTTTTTTTTTCCTCTCGTGGTAACAGCCTGAAATGTGCGAGCATCATGAAAGAAGAAAATCTCAGTTTGTTGCCTTAAAACCATCTCTGATACCTGCTTCTGTCCGTGAGTTTGGGTGTTTACATCTATTTTTACTTATTTTCTCTGTGCTTATTATAAGCAGGGTGGTCACGACACAATACGCATCAAATTATGGATCAAAGCAAACTTTTATTTTCAAGACATCCCACAAAATCAAAGTACTGAACACTGAAGGCATCCTGATTAATCCACCACTGAAAACAATACATTTCCAAACCTTTTAACCAAATCAAACCATAAATCTGTGAGTTTAAAGAGGTGAATCTCAGGCTGGGAACACAATGAAAGACTGAGGAGCACATTTTTGTTTTGTATTTTCATAAAGTTTGCATGAACTCATGAACACAGTAACACCAGCCTTTTGCTTTAATTCCAAGAAAGAAAGAAAGAAAGAAAGAACACGAGTTCAGACATTGTGCTGTCAAGTCCTCCTCCTCCTCCTCCCGGTGTGGAGTTATCGGCTGGTGGATTTTTCTGTGTCTCAGGAGCCAGGTGGTCTGAAACAGCCTCCCGCCGCCGCCCCCCTCCCCTCGCCCTCCTGGTTGGAGTGGGCTGCCTTTTCAAGAGGCGTTCAGGGGGCCCCAGCTGCTTGCCCTAATGCTCCTCCGGAGAGCCGAGGATTAAACCGAGGGGAGACGGACAGAGAGGACGGCAGAGAACCCGGAGTCTGCAGAGGAGGAATAAAAGGAAACGATGAGGCAGGAAATGTAAAGGGGGAAGGGGGAAAGGGATTCATACAAATAGAGGCTGTAGTTAAGTGTCTCCTCCACCTCCTCCCCCCACCTTTAGCCTCAGTCAGAGACATGAGTCGACGCCACAGGTGGTTTGGCTCAGTGCCGCCCCGGGGCACCAGGTCTGGGGAAAAACAGAATTAGGAAAGAAATTATATTTGGTAAACAAGGGGGACAAAAATGTGAATCAGTGCGCTGTAAAGATTCAATTCTAGTATTTTATTAGTCTGTTATTTAGCACTAAACAGCAGATTTCTGTATATGTGCACCCATGCAGCTTATAATGCAGCTTGCTATCCTTAGCTGATTATTTATACTCCTCCATCTCCTCCTAATATGGTCACTTCTGGTTCCAATAAACCAACATGGTGGAGGCCAAAATGATGCAACCTGCAAATAAAATGCTGGAAACTCACGAAACTAAAGCACAGACTTCTTGGATGGTCTGCACCGCACAGCAAGACACAGTATTCACCTGGTAACAACTAAAAATGCGCCAGAAGGCCTCCGCGCCACAAATCCACACGACTGATTCAAATTAATGAAGGTGAGGCCTGGCAGCCCTCACAGCTTGCTGCACCAGCCCACCTGTCAGTTAAAGCGCCCACAAAATTCAAATGGGTGAATTATTAAAAAACAAAAAACTGCACAGCTGTTATGACAGTGGAAACTAAATATGGAGTCCAAAACTGCAATTTAAGCAGCAGTAAACATGTTTTTAGTGCTGTGATGTGGGACATTTAAAATGGGGGTCTATGGGGACTCATGGACTTTTGGAGCCAGTCTCAGGTGGACGTTATGAAGCTTCAGCATTAGCCTTTTAGCCGCCACTATGTTGCTTTTATTTATTTTTGGCTCTATGGCTCTGTCTCAATGTGAAAGATTGTTGGAGGAGACACAAATAGAAATCTGCCAAATCAATCGTGGATCCATCCGCTGAAAGAAGCTTTGAGTTCCCGCATGTGGATGAAAGGCTGGAGTGCTAATTTATCAGCAAGCTAAATTTGTAAACTGCATGGGTGTAATGCACAGACACACACTGAAGCTAATGAGTGCTAAGTAACAGACAAATAACATACTATCCCATCACACACCAAAACTGAAACACAAACCTCTGGGATGGTCAATACCACACAGCACACACACACACACACACACACACACACACACACACACACACACACACACACACACAGTGATGTCCAGTTTAATGGCTCAAAGTATTAGATGAAGTGTAGCAAACACCAGTCTGCGCTGGGACACCTGTCGGTCAGTGCGTCTACGACCCAAACTCAATTATCCAGGGGATGAAGGGAATTGTTTTTTAAATCACCCCCCTCAGAGATGTCATGAAGGGGTAAACTATCCATAGAGACCAATAATGTTTTTGCACCAGGCTGTAAACATGTTTATTTCTGTGGTAAAGTTTAACATGCTTAACATGAGAGGCTGTGGGGACTGACTCACTGGAGTCAGCCTCAAGTGGACAGTAGTGGAACTGCAGTTTTTGCCTATTTAAAGCTCAGCTCGTTTGCCAGACTAACAAATCAAATACTGATCAGTGACCTGAGCCAGCTAAATAAATATTCATGCCTCCAAAAATGTTATTTATCATTTGAGCTGGCCTCATTTTTCAGTTTCAGATCCCAGTTTAGGAATTCATACAGACTCAGACTGATTACTAAGACAGGGGCAGGACGACGGAGGAGACCATACGAAACAAACCTGCTGAAGGAGCCCAGCGGTGCTGCTCTGCTTCTCTGGAATACTAGCAGGTAAACATGCTCACACTCTTATTCACATTTGATTGATCATTGATGACCAAGACACCCTTCAGCATAGTGAGGAGATCGGGGTGGACGGATGGATCATTTCAAATCCATCACCTTAACTACATGTTCATAACTGCTACTGCTGCTGTGACAGCGGCCCATAGTTTAACCCAAAGAGTGATCGCTTCCTAAAAACCTGACTAAACTGTGGTGAGAAAGATCGGAGGTACGTGTGTCATACATTTTGGTTTTGAAAAGATTCTTAATTGCTAAAATATTCAAGTGAAATTTTTGCAGTGAAAGTGAACTCAATATTTTTTTTATTGCTTCATATCCAGAAAACTGTCTGAGGTCAGGGGCACTTTGTCACAGAGAAACAGATTCATAAACAAGAGTTTCTTCACTGATTTGAAGGAAGGTTTATTTTATTTTTTTAATGATCAGACATGAGTTCACAAACCCTCAGAGACTGATGCTATTAATCTCTATAGAGTCGAGTTAAGCAGCTTCAGACTGATGCAAATCAGAAGATGGAGTCTTTGAAAGGAAAGAAAGAAGTAAATGAGTTTGTGCAAACAGATTTCACTTCTTTGTGTTCAGTCTGCTTATCATTTTTCTTTTTCTTTTATATATATATATATATATATATATATATATATAAATCCAGACTGCAAGTAAAAAGGCAGAACTGGTTCCACACGGACCTGTGGCTGCTTATTTTATTCACTGTCTCATCAAGGCTGACGAGAAAGAGTTTAAACACAGCAGGAATAAAATCTAACAACAAACCAAAGTCTGTCTGAGAAACTCAGCAACCCACACACACACGCACACACACACACAGCCAGTATAAATTTTATCTGAATGTGGATAACCAAGAGTGCTTGAGTTAAAAATTTGCATCTCCCTGCCCCCTCACTGGCTCTTCTTCCAAGGTGAGTGACTGCGAGGGTGAAATGGAGAGTGTAGCCACGTCACCAGAAAAACAATCATGTAGAGTGCATCAGTTTAATCACCTGTCAGAGTGAAATGCTGCAGATAACGGGAAGGATTTAAATTTTGGAAATGTACAGGGCAACAATCCACAGCAGTGGGGTGGTTACTCAAAAAAGTAATGGATTATCTGCCTGAGTTACCCCCCGTAGAACTTGTGATTCTCCTCACTTCATTTCTTTTGCATTGTTTGATTCTGCATTATGTGGTTACCACTAAAGACTGTAAACTAAAGATGGATGTGCCCACCGTGATGTCACGCATTCATTTGTGGAGTCTGTGAAAACTTTTTTTTTTTTAGTTGTTTTTTGTTTTCCTTTGTTTTTTTTGGAGCCTGAAAGGACCATATTTGGACGAGTGGTGGGGTGGAGTGATAAGTAGCCAGCTAGCACTAGCAATCTAAGGTTAGGGTTAGGCTGCATCCACAGACAGATACCAGGTAATAACTGCTAAGTAACAGATTGATAACTTTAGAATTACTCACCAAAACTGAAGCAGAAGCTTATTGGAGGTCTGTAGTTCACACTGAACCATATTATTGTCACCCAATACCATTAAAATTCTCCAACAGCATGAACTGAGTTGAGGTCGAGTTCAGTGTCACATATTAGCAGATCTGAGGTCTTGGAGACATGCAGCAACTACAGCTGCTGAATCTGCACACCTGCAGGTCAAAGCAGACGCTTCTTTTGAGTCTTATCAAAATCCAAATGGGTGGCTTTAAAAAATGTCACGAAGGGTTAAATTAGGATCAAAATAGGTCATTTTAATATGAGAGTCGATGCAGATCGATTCACTTTCGGAGTCAGCCTCAAGTGGACATTAGACGAACTGAAGTTTTTGCCATTGACAAACTGCAGGTTGTTGCTTGAATACAGCTTTAACTCTTTCATATGCACAACCCTGTCTAAGAAAAGAGGACACACACAGAATCTTTGCACTTTATTTTCACATTTTTGTCCCTTTGTGCGACAAATTTAAAAGAAACGTGCACATATACACCCTTTAAAGGTGCTGCGGCCTGAGGTCAAAGCGTTTTCATGACTTTTAAGAACTTTTTGCAGCATCAGCGACATAACTGTTTAATTATCAGCTGTTTATTTAGAAACAGCAATGAATTACAAATATATAACGTGATTACAGCAACGCGTTACCCCTGAACACAGCGGCCATGCTTACCAAAGACTGCAGCCTCAGGACGCTTTGCTGATCTGAGTCCAGCCGGTCAGAGTGTTGATGCTGATGAAGAGTGGATGGTTACTTTCACCTAACAGCACAGTTTGAGCACCTGCAGCAGGGCCAGAAAGATTAAAAAAAATAAAATAAATCAGACCACCAACTTTTCACTGAGATTTAAGAATAAGTGTGAAAATATGGGACCTTTTTTTAAAAACTAAATAAATAAATAAATAACACTTTCTTTCAGGTCATGATGGTTTCATTTGGGCTTTAAAGCACTTTCCACCTGCAGTGAATACAGTCCTGCTTTTTGGTTTTTGTAGTGACAGTGCTGCCGTCATAGCTTGGATGTTTCGGCACCCACAGCACGCTGGTCCAGTAAACATGTCTGCGATGTCTTATGTATTTACATCTAATCAAAACTACATTCTTTGCTTATTTAAAGCCTGCTATCAGATTTGACTGCTTTGTAAGCCCTCCATCCACCCCGGCCTCCTCATGCAAAAGCAGCTGCCTTTGATCCCTAGTCAGGTTCCACCTGGAGGTCAGAACTGCTCAACCAAATCAGTTTTAAAAGAAAATGAGTGAATTTAAGAAAGCCAGGTGAAATACCTTAAACTAGCTTAAATAAAGAAAAATGGATAACTTTAAAAATAATTATTTTTATTGCAGCAGTTCACAATAAAGCTCATCTTATAAAGTTAATATTGTTGTGGTTCCCAAACCTCATACAGAGCATAACTACCTAAACCATAGACTGTATATAAAAGATGTAGCCACCCAGTCCAGTCTCACTCCAGTCTATGTAATACTCACAAAAGAAATCTTTTTTTTTTTCATGTTTATGGATACAAATCAGTATGTATGAGAGAGGGTGAAAAGTCGTGTTCAAGAACACAAAATAATATTGGGAAATGTGCACTCCTCACACAAACCTGTCTGCTTTTGATCATAATAAATAAATAAATGTGTGTCCAGAAACACAGATCATTAAAGATCCTGATCATTTCCCAAACTCTTATGAAACTGGGTTGAGCCACCATGATGTCATCCATTTCACATTCCCATGAGTCTTTGCACTCATCATTGCAGGTGAGTATGCTGCGCTTTATGAAAAGTACAAATTAGTAAATGAAGCAAGTATGAACACCTGCAGGCAACTCCTCAGTGTGCAGGCAAAAGCACAGATCACTCAATATAGGTAAACTTCATGAAAGAGTATAAATTAGGTCAAATGCACTAATTTAGATTAACCAAGGACATTGTTAGTATTTACAGTTTACTAGGAAAAACAAAAAAAACAAGCCTGTCTTATTAAATGAATGAAACGGACAAAAGTGGAAGAGTGCAAATGTGTGTTTAACACAGGTAAAAGGAAACACAACAGATGCAGTGTCAGAGGACACTGTTTACATTTGCAAAGTACTTGAGAAAAATAATTTAACTTTTAGACAGAGAAGGTTTTTAAATTAAAAAAAAAAGAAAAGTAAAGTAATAGGAATGTATAAAAATAATAGTGACCTCAGTTGTAACTGCAATCTCAAATATTACAGAGCTGCAAAGCAAAACCATTCTGTGCTTTAAAGCTCATGAAGTCAAAGCAAAAAGGTTTCTGCAGAAGATCAGATAAGCCTTATATATTCCAGAGTTGTAAAATGATCATTAAAAGAGAGGATCGTCCAGAAGCACAGACCAAACACATCGAGCAGCAACAATTAGTTTCTTTAAATGGGGATAAATGAATCTGTGCTGTAGCCTCACCGAGGGGCCCAGCTGCCCCCGCTGCACCTGCCAGGTTCTTAATCTAATTCTGCATCCAGTGAACAACCAGGACACCAAAGCATAAATGATGATTTGATTAATCATTTAGTGGATTGACAAAACAAACAGACGAACAAACAAACAGCAGCAACAGTTTTTGAGGAATTCGTTCACAAAACCAAAATCTTTGTATTTGACTTCCGATGTGACAAAAGGTGGAATTTAATTACTTTCAACATTTTCTGACATTGAACAAAAAAATAAATAGTAGTTAATTTCCTCCAGAGCAGCACAAAAACAAAACAAAACAAAAAAAACCCTGCGCTCTAAAAACGAAGAGACAATAAAACAATAAAGCACATTCATGACGTTACGGTGGACTCATTATAAATCAGCAGCTCAGACGGCGGCTGCTCTCCGTGACAATAAAGTAATAAATTTTTATAATTAGTGATAAATTAAATAAATTAAATCATTAATAAATAAATGATTATACAATAAAGTCATAAAGTCCATCACAGCGCGTCTGGTTGGGGCCTGTCGACACTGATGAGAGGAGTGATTGTTTCCTTTAAATGAATTTAATTATCTCATAACTCACAACAAAGAGAAGCTAAATTTGTGAAGCACTATTTTTCAAACATAATTAATCATGTGACGACCCCTCAGATTCATAAATCAAGAGTGAGCGCTTTTTATATTTTATCCTTATTTACACTTCCTTTAATTTAAAGCAGGAATTTTATGTGTTTTCAAAGCGCGATATTTTTATTCGTCACAGAAAGTTCATGATGAGCTTTTAGTGTTAATTACCCAGACACTAAATCAGGTGGATTATCGTGGATAAATGGCTTTCTAAATTCCAAAGGAAATATTATAGCATCAGCCTTCAAAACACTATTCAGCAGAATAAACTCTGAAGCACTAAAGTCAACAGGTAATTAATTAGTTATGTGTAACAAACACCTTTCAGTTTATCTAATTCTCCATAAAAATCACTTAACGGCAGCACAGACGCACTAAATCTCTGCACAGCACTGCAGGGATTCCAGC
Organism: Pterophyllum scalare; assembly: GCA_024447675.2. Lineage (NCBI taxonomy): Eukaryota > Metazoa > Chordata > Actinopteri > Cichliformes > Cichlidae > Pterophyllum > Pterophyllum scalare. Next base: position 122,511 of record JAMQGT020012807.1, on the reverse strand, counting down.
GTTATTGTACGGCATGCAGTCCCCTTTATTGTAAAGAAATCATTCAGCATAATTGCAGGTAATATATATACATGATTTAAATCCCTGTAGGAATTTAATTTAAAGGAATAAACCCACCTTAGATGGGATCTAAATGCATTTTGACTGATAATAATGCAGAGTGCCTAAGTATGGTGACACTAGATGACCTCTCAGTGCATTTAAATGCATCATATTGACACAATCAAAGTCCCTGTGGGCATATTATCATATAACATTTTCAAAAAGGCCTCTTTGGGCAAAGATTACGTCAATAAACAGAAAAATAGATGCACCGTAGATAAAAAAAGACGAGCACCAGGGCCCCGTGGTATTATAACAATATCCTACTTTACATCCCATATTAAGAGGATTTATTTATAAGGGCTAAAGAAAAGCTGTCATTATAATACATTTTTGATTATTAAATTTGCCTTAATGTCACCGATACAGCAAAGAATCACTAAACATGAAGTCGCTATTCTTGGGAAATACACTTAGCAGTGTAATTACTGTATATTTTTTATATTACTGAAGACACTTAATTTAAAGAATTCAAACACTTTTCAGCTGTAATGAATTTCCTCTAAGCTCATTAGAAACTCTCATAAGGAACAACATTAGAGAACATGGTGACGGTGACCTTTCAGTGAAGTCAAACATCCACGGGCACCTTTAAAGTCCCCGTGGGAGCATTATCATATTTTTAGAAAGGAAATAATAAAGTCAATAAACACCAAAGTAGATGCATTATAAGTCAGAAAGCTGTGATATTACTGTGATATCACATGTAGCCTATGAGGGTTTAAAGCATTATTATCATAGCTTGATATTTGTTAAAAAATGTTTTGCCATAAAGCCATTAAAGTAGAATCACCAAAAGTCTGCAACTAACTACAGGTCACTGTAAGAATTTAAGATACCTGACACACATTAATAACTCTATCATAATGACCTTAAATGCACCATAAACAACCACGGACACATTTACAGTCCATGTGGAAATAATGTAACCATTTAATATTTTTAAGTCTCTATTATGTGACCATAAAGTCAACAACCACCAAAACGGGCTGAATACACCGTAAGTAAAAACAAAACAAACTGAGTGACATCACAGGATATGAATATTAGGTCACGTTAAAGTAAATAAACGGTGAGAAAGAAGCAGCTGAAGTCAGAAACTAGAACACTGAAGACGGTCCTGTTATGCTGCCATCACAGGATCTATATCAGGGGCTTCAAAATATTATCGTGTGATGTCTTAAAAACACTGGTGCAGTGGAGAAAGGGAAGGCACCTGGACAGTAAGAGTTTGAATGCCTCTCAGGAGATCCACATGCATTGATTTGACCGTAAACGCATCATAAACAACCTCAGAACCTCAGACACGTTCAAAGTCTCTGTGACAGAATTGTGAAATAAAAACTTTTTTTTTTAAAGGACACAATAAAGTGAGTTAAAAAATACAACACATCCATTAAATGTGAAAAACTCTGTAATATGACAGGATATGTATGGAAAGGTTAACTGTTATTAACATGGTGTGATCATTTAAAATTGTTTTTAGACATTATATTGACATTAAATGCATCATAACCCCTCAGACGCATTTAAAGCCCCTGCGAGAATAAAATTACACTTTAATATCTTTAAAAAGCCTCTTTTAGGTCACAGTAAAGCCAATAAATAGTAGAAAAGAAGCTTTATACATCAGAAACCGAAGAAGCAGCAAACAGTCCTCGGAATATTATACCTGTATCATTCTCTAAGGGTTTTAAAAATGTACAATGTTGATACTTTAAAGTCGCTCAGAGTAGCAGACTGACTGCTGTGTTTCTAGCACAGAACAAAGACACCCTGACATGTAATAAGTTATTATAAGACTTTAAAACGCCTCTCAGCATATTTTCTATATTTTGACGTTAACTGCATCATAACCCACCTGAGAGGAAGTCAGAGTTTTCTTTAGTTCTTTTGGGCAACAAATAAATAAATAATGAGATCAGACGCACAATGAGTTAGAAACTAGAGCAGTGCGCGCTGCACATAGTGCGCACAATATTAGAGGTTATAAAAAAGAATAATTAATTTCCTTTAAACTGATTATAAACGACCAGCTGTAAACACTTTAAAACATCCTTTAAGTCCTTCAAATTACCTGATTATATAACTTTACTGCATTGAGATCCTATCAGAGCACCATCACCCCTTAATAACAACTGCAGCAATTAATTCTCTGATGATAAAGTGTCACAGGAGCTGCAAGCATCTGCAGAGACCATCGGGTCAGTGCAGAGCTCCACATTAGCTCCTTCAAGGAAAACCTGGAGGCCTAGTTTCCGGTGGTTCCGGCGGGTTACCCCTCTTACCGCCAGCAGCAGCAGCTCTGACCCCGGACGAAGCTCCGAATCCCGGCCCCGGTGTGCCTAGTTTCCCGGTCCCTCCCGCAGCGGGGAAGCCTCGGTCTGTGAGAACTCCAAAGAGGACGTGAAGTGACGTGACGCTGCAGGTCAGCAGGTGATTGGCTCCTCGGACTGTTTCCAGGACGGCTGAACGCGCGCGTTTAAAGGTAGATTGTTGTCAGTCGGTGAGAACATGGAAAAGGTCTAAGACCAGGAGAAAAGGCTGAATATCATCTCGGGTCTGATGAGGACAATTACGAATTTAATTAGAATAAAAGCTCATTTCTCTGGTTGTCCCGTTTTTGCTTTTGTCGAAATAAAGGAGAAAAAGAGTGAAGAGCTTCTCTGCGCGTTCACTTCAGCCTGAAACTCATCGTGATAACATATCAGTTTCATAAAAACTAATAACATTAACATTTAAAATAATAAATCACTTATATCCGGCTTAAACTTAACAGAAAACAAATAAATACTTTCAAATGGTTAAAACACAGATTTGTACATCTATAATAAAAACAAACGATGATCGCGATTTGGACTGATTTTATAGCTGTAAAATGTGTGTTTTTTTTTAAGGAGTTTATTGTGAAAACTGGAATTTAAAATACCAAAAACAAAAGTTTAGTTTTCCGTTTCCTTCGGTTTATTTTTTCTGAACTTTATAACCTGCAGCAGTCAACAAAAGCAGCAGATTAGATCAGGCTTAAAGCTCATATATATATAGAGAGAACTTCTTAACTCGAGGTTTAAACGGATCAATAACCTGCGCGCTCTCGCGGTTCAGGAGGAACCCTGCAGGCAGATTAAAGGTGAGGCTGAGCCCGCCACGAAGCACCGACTGCAGCTGGAAGTCAGTCAGACTGTCAGATCGATTCGTGCGCTAACTGGAAAATGAAAGTGAGACAACAGACGTGCGCTCACTCAGTCAGCGCAGTAAAATCAGAAAACCCTGAAAGAGCGGCAGGTGTCACACGTTGGGGGGGGGGGTCCAATTTATGGTCATTTTAAATGAGGGAACATGAAATTAATCTCAAATAAATCATCTGAAGGAAGATATCATCTAACGCCGATACAGAAATGATGGTGTGAGAATATCCTGACCGCTCTTCTCCAGAAGAAGATGCATCCTAACAAATCAAGTGATGAGCGCGATGTTTGGGTTTGGAGGAATTTGGAGTTTGACTTCATCAAGCCTCGTAAACAGAATGAGCCGCAGCAGCAGACAGCAGGTCTGAACCATTTTCTCTGCTTACCTCTAATGTCAATTACCATTGTTGGCTGCGGTGTCCGCGTCGCTCCGCCCCTCCATGTGGGTCCAGCGGGATAAGGGCAACTGGTCTCCTCCTGCAGCCGATCAGCTGGACTTTTTCCCAGCGACACAGAGGAAGCAAGAAGCCGGAGGGAGGGAGGGGACGCAGGCTGAGAGCCGCCAGAGAGAGCCGACCACATCCAGCCAGACGCAGCAGGAGGGCACGGGGTGGCCGCACCATGTCCTTGAGCCCAAAGCACTCCACTCCCTTCTCAGTGACAGACATTTTGAGCCCGATGGAGGACAGCTACCGCAGGTTCGGAGTGATGGACCCCGCAGCGGGGAGCCTCGGAACCCCGCTGGGAGCCTACCGGCAGCCGCAGGTCTCCCAGCCCGGTATGCAGCATCAGCAGCAGGCGCATCATCAGCAGCAGCCGCCGCCTCACCTCCACCACCATCACCATCACCATCACCACCACCACCTGTCTTCGTCCTCTTCTTCATCCTCCTCCTCCTCTTCATCAGGCTCGGCCAGCGCAGCAGCAGCCGCCGCTCTGGCACCCGGCGGGCCCTATCACGTGCCTCACGGGGTGCCGCAGTTCTCCGGAGCCGTCGGAGGGTTCTGCAACGGCGGCCTCGGGAACGTCGGAGACCTGCCGTCCTACCAGGACACGGTGAGGAGCGGAGGGGCAGCGGCGGCGGCGTGGTACAGCAACCCGGAGCCCAGATACCCGACAAGTAAGAGCGGCTCCGGTTAAAGTTTCTCTTCAAAGCGAACACAGTTCGTCTGGAGACGGAAAAGGCGGGAAGATTTAGGCGATTTAGGAGCTTGTAATTTTTTATTTTTATTACATCTAAAGTTAAACTTGAAAATATATTTTAAGGGGTTTAAAACGGGCCTTTTATGAATTCAATTTTGTGACTTTAAAGTGGTGTAATTTTCTGTTTGTTGCTCCTAAATCCGCCTCAACAACAACACTGTATCCTAATTCACTGCTTTTTAACAGCTTTAAACTCACTTAAAGATATTTGATCTTTTAAAGGGAACTTAATTAATTTATTCCATTAAACTGTAATACTTATCAGTCCTGTTTTAAACAATAAAATTTTTAAATTAGGTTAATTTTAAATAAGAAAGTAACTTTCTCTATTTTTACACAATATTTTTTGTCAGTTTAACATTTCAATTGTATAATATTTATTGTTTTGTGTTTTTTAAAAAACTTTTTCTCTCAGAATTAATCTAGATTAACAGTATTTAAGGCTAATTTATTTATTTTCGTCCGGTTTCATTCAACACTAAATTAATCTTTTTAAAGCCAAACTCTGATTACGATTTCTCCAAGTTTCCAGATTCATGGGCCCCTCCGCGGGGATGAACATGCCCGGGATGGTGGGCAGTCTGGCCGGGATGGATTCCTCCGCCAAGTCCATGGTGACACTGCACGCGGCCCCGCGCAGGAAGCGGCGCGTGCTCTCTCGCAGGCTCAGGTGTACGAGCTGGAGCGGCGCTTCAAGCAGCAGAAGTACCTGTCTGCCCCGGAGAGGGAGCACCTGGCCGGACTCATCCATCTCACCCCGAACCAGGTGAAGATCTGGTTCCAGAACCACCGGTACAAGCTGAAGCGACAGGCCAAGGACAAGGTCGCGCAGCAGCTCCAGCAGGATGGCAGCGGTGGAGGCGGAGGCCTGTGCTCAGCGACCCGCAGGTCGTCTTCTGTATCCCCGGTCCTCTCCAAGAACTCTAAGGGCTGCCGGACCGACTCCAGTGGGTCGAACCACAGCGGCAACAGACAGAGCAACCCGGCTGAGGCCATGACGGAGAGCGGGCAGCAGCAGCAGGTGAACCAGCTGTCATCCACCGAGGAGCTGGAGGATTTGTCCCCCAGCCCGCCACTGGGGCTGCACGGGCAGATCAACATGACGCAGACGGACGCGGCGCTGATCGAGTACACCAACAGCATGATCGGCTCCAATTTACTGTACGGCAGAACTTGGTAGGGCCTGTGAGAAGGGATCATCAATCCAGGATGGATTTTTCTTCTCCTTTTTGAGAACCGGCTGCAGGACAAAAAACGAGCACCGATCTTTGTTCTTTCAGTGCGAGAAAAGTCAGGTTCCTGTTGCGCACGCAGTGACTCAAAGGTGGTTTTGAGCAACAAAAGGTGCAAAAATAAACTGTCTAATCGAGCCTCGAACTTGGACTGAGTGTTGATGATGATGATGCATTTTCCTCTCCCGCTTCTAAACGAAATATTTGTTCTTTTTTTTTTTTTTTGGGGGTATCTGACAGATGTGACTGCTGCTGCTTGTGAAACAAAAACCAGAAAAACTTTAATTTAAGGAGATTCAGGATGAGGCACAGCTCCCCGCGCCTCAGGGTTTCTTGTTTTCTTTCACTTCCATCACAAACAAAAATTTGCAGGTTCAACAAAGTGAAGCAATAGAAACCGGACTGAGAAGTGATTTCATCGGAGGCATCAGAGATCTTTGTTAAAGCTGATTTTGTTTCCAGCATTGAATAAATCTTATTTTCGTTTTGGACCTTCAGTTTTTTGCCTTTTTAAGAACACAGCTGTAATTATCAGCAGGACTGTATTTACTATGGATTTATATAAGATTTCCACCATTAAATATATTCACGTCTAAATTAATGCAATATTCTGCTGTAAAATTAACCACTAAAATTTATTTTGTTTGTAAAAATCCTATATTTTAATAGGTGACTTTTTCTTCAGTATTGGTGGATTTATTTAATTTATAAAAAACATTTCTTGTCAGACAAATATATCAACACCACTGTGAATATTTTATTTTCATTTTTTAAACACATGAAGCACGTTGGAGCTTTCTCTCATAAATGATCACAGCGGGGGCTTTGTCCTCCGCTCACTTGTATTTTACAAGTTTAACAAGCCGCATCATAAAAATCACAGATTACATAATAAGATTTTTTTTTTTCCAAAGTAGTACAATAAAGGAAAAAAAATTGTACAAGAAGACAATAAAATGAAATGTGGGAAGAAAAAAAAAAGCTAGATGTTGACATTGCTCCCCTAAAAACAGTCCCCTTTCCATAAAATCCCGAAATCCAACACGGCTAAGAGTTTAGTTCCAGTGATATCTCCTGGATGGAGGAGGGGGCGGGTAACTCCTGCCGGAGCTGTAGCCCTGAAAGACACACACGTTTAAAATAAGACTTTACAGCAGTATCTATACACAATACTGATGAAGTGAAATGGAATTAAGAGTTTTCTTCTTCAACACTGAGAACAGTAATATTAAAAGATTGAATTCAAGTTTCTTTTGTGTGTTTGGAATAAAATGCAGACGGTCAGAAAATGTAACTTTTATGGAGATATGTAAAGAAAAGAGCACACGTGGCTTTCACTGCCCCTTCGAGGCAACAAGCTCAAGAAAAGGAATCGAAACATTTGCCCTTTTTTCTCTTTATGTTTTCATAAACAGTAAAAATCTGAGTGAAGCGTCTTCGAGCTGAGGAAATAATCCGGACCTCTGACCGGGAATCGAAACTTTGCTCTTGGAATTTGTTCGATTCGTTTGAACACATCAGACTCACACTTCAACAAACTGAGCAACACAATCATTTCACTTTCCTGTGCCAAACTGTACTCAACTTCCTCTCCTCCACTTTAAACACAGCGGCAGCTTTCCTTTCAGAATAAAAGCATGCCGACATGAATGATGTTAGAGTCAGATCATTCTATTTCTTAACCTCAGCGGGGCTGTAAAACAACTTTTTATTGAAACTCTTTAAAATTACCAGTTAGAATTTCCCATTCAAACCCTGCTGGCCAATCAGAGGAGAGCGTCCACTCGCTTCAGAAAGACTTTTATTGTCTGAGGACAGTCAAAAGTTATTAAAGAGAAATTCTCAGATTTCTGCTTTGGATAAATTCTGATCAGTTTTTCCAGATGATTAATATCCTTAAAAAAAATTAAATTGTATAAAATTGACGATTTTTGATTAATTATCAAGTTAAAGCTTCTCATAAATTAGGCTTTTGTGTATTATCTGCTTTAGAGGTTGGTGTTGGAGTGCGTTTACCACAACATTGAAGTATTTGTAGAGAAATATAAAATGTAATTAAATAATTTACAAAAAAAAAAAAAAAAGTTTCCTGAGTTCAAACTCTTTCTTTTGCTCCAGGAACAGATCAAACTCCACTTTAACTTTTCCAAATAAAAACAAGAGGAAAAGTCAAACCCCTCCAAAGGTGGAAGCTTTAGCTCCGCCCTCAACATGTCATAAACAAACTGGCGTGTGGAGACATCGCAGGTGTGGTGCCTTTTTACCTGATGGTGCTGGCCCTGGTTGTCTCTGCGATCGTGCCAGTCGTCTCTGCGGCGATCGTAGCGCGGCGGCTGCTGCTGCTGCTGCTGCTGCTGCTGGTAGCCGCCCGCGCCCGCCCCTCCGCCACGGTTCCAGTTTTGCTGGTACGCCGACTGCTGCGACTGCATGGCCCGATCCCAGCCGTGACCCCCACCCCTGTACTGCTGCTGCTGCTGCTGCCTGGAGAAACATCAAAGGTGCACTTTAAGCTCTTAGAGCTCCAACACGCTGAGCTCCAAGCTGTGTGACAGCTTGCAGTAAGAAGCACCTGAACAAATCCCTGAATTCACTTCATGGAGGTCAGAGAGCACAAAGAAACGCTTTATTACCCCGGACTTCTCCGGGGAAACTTAGAAATAATATCCCACAGGTTAATTCACAACAAGCAGTCCTTCAGAAACAGGGAAGCACCGACAAACCAGCCAAATATCTAAAATCAGCCACAACAAATACGACTTTATTTCCCAGAGAGGCTGCTGTTTACTGACTGTTCAAAAGAGCTGGAAAACTTTAGAAATGTTCAGTTATCTATCAAGATGACTGATCACAGTAAAGAGACGATAGCTATGAGGCAGCAACATCAGGCACCATTTAAACCTCCCTGTTACAAACCCTCACTGCACAATCACTCCATATAAAACATGTTATTCAATAACAATGACTGCTTAATGAGATTTTACTTAATTTTTCCCAAAGTGGACAAAAATAATAAATATTATTTTTTGGTTCAGTGTTCAGTAAGATTCTTTTTTTATTTTAAATGCAGTGAACAAGCCCTCCTTACTTTATTTGTAAGAGCTTTATTAATAAAGTTTCAGAGCAGTATTTATATGTTTTCAGCACATCAGTAGAGAAAATTAAAAATTTTCCTGAATATTAAACATCTCAAACTTCAATATTATAATAAAAGTAAAACTCATGTCTGTGCAGATTCTCAGTCATGCAGGTCATGATGGAGAGACTGAAGAAAAAAAAAGGTGACTGGACTTTAAATTAAAAATAAATTAATTCATTAAATTTAAAGAAGTCCAGTCGCCCCCCCCATTTTTTCTCAAACTTGAGACCATCATTAATTAGAAAAGACAAAAAAATAAACAGCAACACGGCCTAATTAAACAAATGAAGAATTTCATCTTCTCTCTTTAATTTATACTAATAATTTTTTCAGTTCTGTCGGTTTGTCAGACAAAAGCATTAACGAGGCATCGAGAGGCACATAAACAGTAAATACTATATTATACTTTAATACTTTTTAATACCACCTTAAATTAACTTAGGACCAAAGTTGTCCTGATCATCGAGCACGTCTGAGATGTGAGTTTTTACAGAATCATTAGTTTTATATCATATTACACAAAACGGCCCAAAAGCACGAGTCAAAAAATAAAAAGGAAGCAGAGAATGGTTGTGACTTATTTTCAGGTGTTCAGCTGACAGTCGTCTCCTTATGCTCACTAACCGCTGTACTGAAGTGGGGGGGGGGGGGGCTCCTGAATCAGCCCCATCCTGGTCCTACAGCAGCTGAACGGTGCCGGGGCTTTACGTGATCCCAAAGTGTGGAGGGAGCAAAAACAGAATCACTGTGGGCTTCATGTTCTGTCATCCTAACACTTTAATACCTTTAATTAGTACATGTGCATTTTTATGGACCTGCAGACACCCTGAATAAAAGATGAGAAGCAGGACAGTCTGCTCCATTTTCCACCTTTTCACTTCCTGATCAAGTACCTGCTTTATCCGCCCGTTGTTGGATTAAACTGACAAATGGATACACTGTAGCCTGACTCATTTATTCATTTAAAAAAAAAAAAAAACAACAAGGGAAGAAAAAAAAATTAATTTAGATTTGACCAAATTAATAAACTTTAGAAGCTGGGATTATTGCTTGTTTGGGGAATTTCCAGTTGACTGATCCAGAAATTCAGATTTTAATTCTGCTTTGGAGTGGCCTCCTTAAAACCCCATCGACTCGAGTTTACAGAGGGATCGAGCTGTCATAGAGACAAAAAGGCCTCTCCTCGGAGATGACTTAGCATCGATGCACGTGAAATGAAATGAACCGTATTCCCACATGGCCCGAGCCGCCTTCGTCCCTGAGATGAGATGGCCGCACCGCGTAGGCGGGACCGGGTGCAGAGCTGGCACGCCGCGGCCCTCCAAACGGCCACCGGACAATGTATCAATCCAGATGCGATATTAAAATCTCTTCTGAGGAACAATGAAGAGAGGAGAAGCTGAGAGCGGCAGCCCCATCCCTCATTACTGAACCATGTCACACTCAGGCCAGCGGCGGACTTAACCGAGCGCTGGAATTCATAATCCCCTCTCTCCAAGTTCCTCCTGCATTTCATTTGGCCCTGTCCTGAGTAGTTAAAGAAACTGTTTTCAGTTGCTGCTAATAACTACTGACCTGAGGTGACACGGAGCCACAATAGGCCTGAAAAGTTGAACCAGAGAACCTGATTAGGACTTTGGAGAGGTCTGGAGCCAGAATCAATAGCTGGTCTGTGCGGGCTCGCCGGGCTGAGGCGCAGGGAAACTGCGCGGCCGCCAGCAGCATTAGTGATGCCTCATTAAGTTGCACAAACCTCCTCGAGAGAAATTTGTTTTAGAGCGACGAGAAAAAAAATCTTTATTCAGACGGAGCCCCGACGGAGGGAAGGCAGAGCGGGAAGGCTGAAAATGTGGAGAGCACACGGGCCCCGACATGTTTAATTCACACGACTGACACCAATAAACACAAGTCTGAGGAGCATTAGAAACAAGTGCAGGAGCCAACCAGGAAAAGCTGCTCGCAGCCATCCACACAGGTGAAGTTAGCATGTTAAGTGTGAACTTTACTTCCCACAAAAACCAGTTAATGCAGGCTTACAAAGAGCACACTCACCTTGGAAACTGGGGCTGGTGGAAGGAGTGAGGCGCTCCCATCAAACTGTTCTGCCTGGAATCTGCGGGGAACAAAAGACGTGCTCATGAGTGGTTCTGCTCAAATCTTTTTAAGCAGCACACGGCTTCAGAGAGCCGCATCTGAAGGCCTTTAGCTCAACACAGAGCTAGCAGTGAGGAGGCGGTGGTTGGTATGCTGTGATTCTGTTTAAATACAAAACATCAAAGTGTGTAAGATTCATATCAGCAGGCCACTTTCCCCTAGGTAAATCTGACAGTTTAAAAGGCAAATGCAGAAGACATGAAACATGGATACTAATTAACCCATCTCATGCCAGCTTAATCCTCAAAGATTAAAAAAAAGAAAAGGATACAGAAACAGGACAAAAAACTCCTTCATTTATGTCCTGATACAGAATGAATCAGCTGCCATGATAAAATTAGGATTTTACAAACATCGAATCACACTGGGCTCTGGAAGGTGGAGGGTGCTGGGTGGGTGGGGGCGCAGGCGAGGAGGGGGTGGGAGCGCCACATTTGCATTTTTTGTTCAGAAAATGAAATAAGCATTCAGCCGGCAGCATTGTGGACGCCTCAAGTACCCTGGCTCCATCGCTGCAGGCCCTTCACAAAGACACACTTAAAAAAAAAAAAAAAAAACTGCTTCTTCCAGATTCACTGTTGCCAAGGCGATGGCCAGCTGCGAGCCGTGGGCCTGTTTGTTTACAGGGGCCGGCCTGCTGAGTGGCTCGGCCCCGGGTGGGTGAAGGGAGCCGTGGAAAAGCACCCGCAGGCTCGCGTTTACCAACCTGGAAGGTTTAAATCGGAGTAAAAAAACTAAAATAAAAAGATGAGTTCGCAGGAGCGTCTGGGTGCGAGACGGCTAAAACAAAGACCGGTCACGGCTGGGTATTAATATTTGTTCAGAGATGGGCTCAGTGGGGTGACTGAACAGCAGTATTAATAATTTTACATGTTTAGATATTCCTGCCTCATAATGGGCCTTTGGAGGTACTTCAGTACACACAGTAAAGACACTGAATCGTGTATGACACAAACACACCTGATCGCCAAAAAATATCGATTATATGAGAGTGAACGAACCGGAACTTAAAACACATAAAGAGCGTAAAACAGAAGCTGAAGTCAGCCCCCACCCAAAGTCCAAAAACACCAGTTTCACGACTTCTTGCAGACATTTGGGGCTCAAACCACCGACAAACGTATTCCTCTGTGCTGCTGCCTCTGAACCTCAAACCACTGCAAACTTTAAGACTCGTCTCAGTTTCCCAGACGTGAAGGTCGTCTCCGAGTGTGCGTGGACCAGTCATGTTGGTGCAGTCCCCGTGAAGGGAACATCCTGGGAAATAAGACTCATGCTGGTTTCCCCAAATAACTGTTGTGCTTTTCTTATTTAATTTTTTGGACTCACCTGCTTTACTAAGCCACATTTAAAAGTAACTGTAACTCGCGTTACTTTCACGTCTGATTTTTCTTTAAACCAACATCAGCTTCTTCTTTACGCTTCTCGGCACACACCGAGTTACATATAACACCAACTAGATAAGAGCAATAGTTTTTAAACTAAATGCTTGATTATAATAACGTCTACAGTACTTTTAAAAACAGATTCGGCCGACCTGATGAGGAAGGCTGTTCCCAAGTTTAGGAGCTACAAGCTCCAAGAGCCTGATCACCTCTGGTATGAAAATAAGAGCGTGGAACAGTCAGTAGATCCTGTTCAGATGATCTGAAAGCCCGACTGCAGTTTAAGGTCTCAGTAGCTCTGCTATATACACAGGGGCCTCCACATGTATGGCTTTATATGTTATTATTTTAAAATGGACTCTGAATTTCACTGGAGGTCAGTGAAGCAAGTGAAGCAGATGCCAGTGCCCCTACAATATCTTCTGCAAGTTTAGGTTTAATACTCATTGGCCAATGTTAGCATGCTATAGGTGGGAGCATTTTGGTACGCTGACATCAACATGAAGTTCAACGCACCGCTGAGTCGACACTCTCACAGGGCTGTTAACTTGGATTCGTGGTCCTGCATCTGGCTACGCAGACAGAGGAATTATGGGAATTCAACCAATGCAGCGGCTGCAGAGATGCACTTGAGCAGTCCTCCAAAAAGCCAATAGCATGTAGCCTGAAGGCAGTGATACTAACTCACTGGTTCAAAAGTTGGCTTAAAAGAGTAAAGAGTGATGGAGTTCAGCTCAAACAGGAAAAAAATACCACACATCCAAAAAAAAGAAAAGAACAGAAAAAAGCACCAATGAGAAGAAAGAACGGCTGCAGCGGTCACGTTTCTTTATTCCACTAAAGAAGCAACAACTATACAAACGAGAGCACGAGGAGCCCACGTCAGTGGCTGCTGCACATATTTTTTCCAGCATGCAGACATGGGTCTGCAAAGAACCAAAGAACCTCCACGCCGGACTCTTTAACCCTGCGTCTCTCTTTTTGCTCAGCTCTGGTTTAAATTTGAACTTCAAGGCCCCCCAAACATCTACAATGACATTTGTCTGTAAATTCTCACGGATTTTTTAAAAATATGTTTATACCACTGAAGCATCAAACTCCAAACATGACGCGTCTCAGAGGACATAAAAGAATCAGCACCAACATCAGGACAAATCTGTAGCTGAAACTTTATTTTAGATAAATTATTTCATAAACTGACGGATGGCTCCGTGCTACTTTGGCGTCCCAATGCAAATTCTCAACCCTAATAAATAAATTCTGTCTAATGCGACCTGGATCATACTGAGGGACGTCTGACCGTCAGACACTTCGTGCGACAGATGCGGATTCAGAAACACCGAATTACGGCGAGTGGGAAACACTGCAGCCGTCCTCTGCTGACCACAGCAGAAAGTAGTAAAACACACAATTAGCACAAGCAGGCAGACTGCTGCTGGCACATTATCATTTTGTTTTTGTCATTCAGTTTTCGTGTTTGATTATCTCCTCCACCAACAAACTTTAAGTGGACCACCCAGTGGGGCTCCAATTATAACTCCACAACACTGGTCCTTTTTTTTTTTTTCCCTCCCTCATCACCAGCGATGACTCAAAAGAGAGAATTACAAGTGGACACCTGTCAATCTCCTTAATTAACAATGATCTGAAAGTGTATAGACTTCCAGTCTGCACCAGACAAAAGCCAACAAAGGATTACGCTTTAAATCCTTAAAACGCGCTGCATCCACTGTATTAATGCAGGGATTACAAGCGCACTGAACAACTAAACGTCTCTCTCCGCAGCTCTTCAATTAGTTTGGCGACTATTTGACTCAGATGCCGTCCGGCAGGCTCGAAGCAGGACAGTAACTTCTCTATCCGCTGGACAAAACCTCAGCAGCCACCTCCTGCCGAGGCTCCACAGACTGGCAGGTAATTTCAGGAAAAGGAAAAAAAAGAAAAGATATGATTGTGACATGGCTGCAATCCTAATGAGAGCGTTTCTCTTTTACAGACGCGCATGAAGAAAACTAGGACTGGGTCATTTCTTAACGGGAAGACGCCTTAAACACACAAAAGCATTAAAACTGTGAAACTTTTCCCGCTGAGGACACATTATGGACAAACTTTTTTTTTTATATTACCCGTTTTCTGAAATGTTATGTTTGAAAGATGCAAACCATGCATTATTTATCCAAATCTTCACTCACTTGCACACTTTGAACCTTAAATAAAGTCGGGCCCAAAATAACTGGTTGAAAGCTTAGAGACAAGAGATTTTACTGACGGGATTCTGGATACCTGACAGTTCCAACCAGATCTGAGAGCTCTGGTTCAAATCTAGACACACCGTCAATCACAGCATTCGCTTAACTGTAAAATAAAGAGATGCCGCACTTTTGGCTCCAGTGGGACCAAAACTTACAACATGAGCATCTTGTTACATTTTATAAGTGTTGAGCCCATGAACTCCTCCACCTGATTTACTTTGTTTATACTTCACTCTGTATTAAATCATTATTATTAATCTCTGCCTCTCTTCCACAGCATGTCTTTTGTCCTGTCTCTCTCCCCTCACAGCAGATGGCTGCCCCTCCCTGAGCTTGGCTCTGCTGGAGGTTTCTTCCTGTTTAAAGGGAGTTTTTCCTTCCCGCTGTCTCCAAGTGCTTGCTCACAGGGGGTCCTTTTGACTGTTGGGTTTTCTCTGTATTATTGTAGGGTCTTTACCCACAATACAAAGCGCCTTGAGGTGACTGTTGTGATTTGGCACTATATAAATAAAATTGAATTGAATTGAATTGAAAAGTGTTTAAGCCAGGAGCCATTTTCCTACAGACTTCTTTACAACCTCAAGTCTGCAGGAGTCACCCCCTGTTCACCATTAGAAACAATGCAAGTTAAGCCAGTTCTGCATTACCGCCAGGTTTCAGACCAAGAAGCCACGCCTGTCTTTACACAGTCTATGTTGTCTGAAGTTGCCATCTCTGCATTGTAGCATGCAGCGGAAAATAATCTGCATAAGCTGTAATGTACTAGAAGAAATAATGCTTTTGTTTTAGGTCAGGATGCTGCCCAACTAAAGCATGCAGGAAATGCACTCGCTCATGATGAATTCACCAGACAAAACATCAACTTAGCATTAAGGCCAACGTGCACTTTCTCTCGAAAATGACATGACGGCCCAGAGCTGCAGCGCACGTGTGAAAACAGCTTAGGAGTTTATTTACAAGTGTGTGATGCATGTTTTTAGAGCTGCATCTCTAAGGTTACAGAGGTTACTTTATAGTGGACATTGTGAGAATCTATAATTGTAGCTTCAGTAAATCTGTCACTATGACAGCATAATCGTAACAAGCTGCACTGTTCAGAGCTGTTTCAATAACTTGAAAACCTTTAGAGAAACATTCAGAACAAAAATACTGAAAGCCTCATAAAATGCAGCAACTTTATGTTTTTGAAGTTGATCCAGCAGCCCGTGAGAGAGCTGTTACTCTGAAGTGGAGTTTGGAGGCTTATCGGGCACTGTAGCTGCCGGATCAAACAGTTACTTTGCTGCCCTGGTTAAAATTTGGTGTCACTGCGTGTCAAGACAATAATGGCCACCAGCAGAGACTCCCCTGGCTGGTTATTAAACACCAGCTGGTTTGGCTGTGGCACACAAAGCCCTGCAGCGTGTTTCAGAGGCAGCATGTTGACACATCACCGCAGGAGGTAGCCGCGTTGTCAAAGGGGGAAGTTAACTTTGGTTTCAACCCTCTTCAGAGCGCATCACACACCCAATCACACTGGAGCCTCCCGGATGCTTTTATCAGAGGGGGCCACTATGTCCAGCGGAGCCACTCGACAGTCTCATTATCGGCCCCTGGTCTCCCACAACACTAATCAGCAACGAAGCAAACCCACCACACAAAAGCCCAGCGCAGCAAAGCCTTCAGTGATTACTGGGCAGGCAGAGGATTGGCCCTGAGAAAGTGTTACCAGGACAAAAGCGAGCCTCTGGCCTCCTGCTGCAGAATAAGGCCTACTTGTGTGGATAATCACATTCCAGGAGTCGATATTAGAGCTGGACCACGTTCGATCCAGTTTCTACCATTAAAGTTAAAGAGAATCAGAACAGCTCATTCAGTCATCTGTTATGAAAAAAATCCACACTTTAGAGACAAATATTATTTTACTTCACATATACACTGTATTGGCAAAAGTATCCACTTACCATCCAGATCACTGAGTTCAGGTGTTCCAGTCTCTTCCACGGCCAAAGGTGTATAAACCAACACCTAGGCATGCAGACTGCTTCTAGAAACATCAGTGAAAGAATGGGTCGCTCTCAGGAGCTCAGTGAATCCCAGCGCCCAGTCATTACTAAATATTCCACAGTCAGCTGTTAGCGGGATGATAACAAAGTGGAAGTGATCGGGAACGACAGGAACTCAGCCATGAAGTGGTAGGCCACGTAAAATCACAGAGTGGGGTCAGAGGATGTTGAGGGTCATAGTGCACAGAGGTCACCAACTTTCTGCAGAGTCACTCACTACAGACCTCCAACCTTCATGTGGCCTTTAGATTAAGCTGCGTTTCCATTAGCATCTACTCAGCGCGGCTCAACTCGACGCGGTTTGAAGGTGTCTCCATAGTACCTAGTACCTGGTACGAGGTGCTTTTTTAGTACTCGCTCAGCCGGGGTTCCAAGCGATTCAAGGTGATTAAAAAGATCTGACACGGAAGGACAGCATGCCACTGACTGGCCAGGGAGTGTTGCCGCTAGCTGTCATGAGAGCGACTCCTTCACCAGAATCAGCGTGCCATTTTTAAAACTGACAGCAAGAAACTGGAGGTGCAAAGCACAGGCTGAATGCCCAGACCGACAGTTTGCAGCAGTAGTTTTGCAACATGAGAGCCATCTGAAACGCACACAAAGCATACATGTTTTAACCCTAAACTGCTGGGCGATCGCCGCTGAAGCACCGTTACCTGCCCCTACAAGCCGAACAGCTGGTTAGCACAGAGCCTGAGGCCGCTGATCAAAGGAAATTTGAATTACCGTAATAGCGCGACCGTTTGTCCTATCGGAAAAATTAAAACTGTTTCTGAAATCTGAGAAACTGCACTTCACAACCAACATAGGGTATTACTGTGGTTTTATTATGGTAATTGTTGCCAGAAGTCTGCAAACGGCGGTACTTTTGAAGTACATTGAGCCGATTATGGCATGTTCGGGGGTATAGGGTTATACTTAATGACAACCTTCATCCATTAAAACATTGGGGACTTATGCATGATGATGATATTAAACTGGCATTAGCTGTTAGCTTGCCTCTATCTCATCCATTGTTGTGTTGTGTTTTGAGCCGCATACTAATTACGTCAAGACACTACTGCCACATCGACTCCACCCACACTTTTGTGGTTCTCAATTGCAATGGAAACACAACACGACCGTGCCGAGTCGAGTTGACCCGCACTCAGTAGATACTTATGGAAACACAGCTTTAGATCAAGAACAGTGTGTAGAGAGTTTCATGGAATGGGTTTCCATGGCAGCTGCATCCAAGCCTTATATCACCAAGCTCAATGCAAAGCGTCGGATGCAGTGGTGTAAAGCACGCCGCCACTGGACTCTAGAGCAGTGGAGACATGTTCTCTGGAGGGATGAATCACGCTTCTCCATCTGCCAATCTGATGGAGGAGTCTGGGTTTGGTGGTTGCCAGGGGAACGGTAACTGTCTGACTGTGTAAAGTTTGGTGGAGGAGGGTGTTATGGTGTGGGGATGTTTTTCAGGAGTTGGGCTCGGCCCCTTAGTTCCAGTGAAAGGAACTCTTAATGCTTCAGCATACCAAGACATTTGGGACAGTTTGATGCTCCCAACTCTGTGGGAACAGTTTGGGGATGGCCCCTTCCTGTTCCAACTTGACTGCACACCAGTGCACAAAGCAGCTCCATAAAGACATGGATGAGCCAGTTTTGGGTGGAAGAACTTGACTGGCCTGCACAGAGTCCTGACCTCAGCCTGATAGAACACCCTTGGGATGGATTAGAGTGGAGACTGTGAGCCAGGCCTTCTCTCCAACATCAGTGTCTGACCTCACAGATGTGCTTCTGAAAGAATGGTCAGAAATTCCCATAAACACTCCTAAACCTGTGGAAAGCCTTCCCAGAAGAGCTGAAGCTGTTATAGCTGCAATGGGTGGGCCCACATCATATTAAAGCCTCTGGATTAAGAATGGATGGTACTCAGGTTCATATGTGTATCACTTGAGGTGTTCAATAAATTTTGGAGGTATAAGATATAAGAAAGCTGGCCAACACTGAATAACACCAAAGGAAAGCTGCCGCTGAACACAGGCAATTTCACCTGAGGTGGGGGCAGAAAACTTCTTTATGAAGCATAAACAGAGGCTTGCATATCCAGTCACAGTCAGTCAACCTCTGTTTTCAAAGAATATAAGCTGCTTCGTCATTCTGAATCCACACACCAGCAGAGCTCTGGAGTCGCAGCAAAGTCCTTTTTGAATTATGTTGAAACCTAGATGTCTGCACCTATGTAAGCAGTCATTCTGAAGCATTTTCACAGAAATGAAAAGAGTCTGAAGATGCTGTGGCACCTGTGATGTTCTCAGTGTGAACCTGTTCTCATCTTCGAAGAGAACAGGGTGCCACTGGCGGACCCACCTGCTCTGCTGTTTTTGGGTGAATGCCAACTGAGCTGCACGGCGCTGGGTCTCACTAAAGAGCATAGGTCCCACTAAAGGATTGCAGGTCCTCATACCACCCTCAAGGAGTCGGATTCTGACAGTTTGGTCAGAAGCATGCTGGAGGTCATTTTGTAGGGCTCTGAGAGCACTCCCCTGCTGCTCCTGCTGCTGGGCTGATGCCTTTCTACGGCCCTGTACCGCTCTCCTTGTGTAACAGCCCATCTCCTGGTATCTCCTCCACACTCTTGAGACTGTGCTGGGAGACACAGCAAACCTTTGTGCAACAGCACGTGCCATCCTGGAGGAGCTGAACTATCTGTTAAATCTGAACGAGCTTCTGAGTTGTCTCACGATGCAGAGGGTGGGCTGCCACCCAACGACAAAAACATTAGCAAAAAACAAAAGTAGAGGAAAAACCAGTCAAGAGAGCGCAACCGTCTGTGGCCACCACGTGCTAAACCCCATTGGGGGTTTCGCTGTCACTTTGATTTGGACCAAAGCAGGGGAAATGAAGTCAATGAAACTTATTCCTGAAGTTTCACTGACTCTGTGTGATCAAGTGTTCCATTCTTTTATCAGTTTTACTAAATCTGGAAAATAGAGCTTTACACACCTGTTTTCCATCAAAGCTGAGCACCAAAAAAGGTTTAAAACTTCAGGAGGAAAACTAAACATCTGTTAAAATCTAATAAAATCTAAATGCTACCTTTGACAATGACATATTTCTATTTCAGGTGCTTCAGCTGATGCAATAAAAAATCATCCTGTGCCACCAGAAACAGGCTGAGAGCAGGATTTACAATGATTCCCTTTTATTAAAATAATTTCTCCATGAATGATAGGACAAATATAGAGCTCTGGGGGGGGGGACATCCTGAGCTGCTAATTGGCAAGTTTAACACTAAGAACAAGCGGCAGAGGCCAGGGGAGGTGCTGCTGCAATCCGGAGGAGCCAAAAGCCCCCCATTTGCATCAAGTGCCACCAGAATAGCCGAGACTCCCCCGCACGCCATCAGTGGGCAGATGAGATTATTCATCTACTTGCAAATTGGCACATCAAAGTCAAACTGGAGGAGAGCTGGCAGAAGATCGCGGGGCCGAGGCCGGGGCCGAGCACAGACCGTGATTAGGAGCTGGGAGACAGATTCTGCCTCCATATGTAACGAGCTGTTCAACTATGCTGCATGTGCTGAACATAATCATATAACACAATTATTTGTGCCTCAGTTTGGCAGCTGCAGCATCCAATTTCCTCTGAATGAAATGGCAAGGGTATCCCTTCCAGATGTGACCTGATTAGTCAATAAATAAATCCGTCAATCGATGGAAAATTAAGACGTCATTTTTAGGATCCGTGATTGTTCATCAGAAACGTTCACAGCTGATTTTCTCAAAAACAAACACTATAAAAGATGCAGTTTCCTCCTCTTCATGCCATTTTTTCACTTTATGGATATTTTGTACAATCAATCAATAAACTGCTTAAATATTCACGGCATTAATCATTCACAGCGACGGCCACCGTTTCTCTCCTGCCTGCTGTGTTAACGTTTTTGGAGGATAATATGAGAGATTCAGCAAGCCTACACGTACACATTTCATTCACTCTGAGGGACAGATGCTGGGTTAAATCCAGTCAGACATCTTTTAAAGACGAGATAAGTCGCTCAAAGGATACGAGAGCGTTCCAACAGCTGGACCGGGAAATAAACGAGCCAATCATGCTCGGCCTAGCAGAGCTTCAGAGGTACGATTTCTTCCAACTCTCAGGTTTTACGTATCAGAAGATAATAAAAAAAATCATCCGATCCTTATCGGGTCCTAAAATTATTTAAACACATGACAGATTACACTGTGTCATTTATTTAGCAAAAACTAAACCAAAATGCAGAAGCAGTAAGTGAAAAACTAAGTACACCTCACGGCTCAGTCGCCTGTAGAGCTGCCTTTAGCAGTAATAACTTGAAATGATCATTTTCTGTATGACTAACCAGTCTCTCACATCGCTGTGAAGGAATTTTGGCCCACTCTTCTGTCCGATGTTGCTTCAGCTCGTTGAGGTTTTGGGGCGTTCGTGCTTTTCTTTTTCACTCGGTTGCAGATTTGCTGGTGTGTTTGGGGTCACTGTTCTGCTGCATGACAGAGTTTCAGCCGAGCTTCAGCTGTCACACCGATCACATCTGACTCCAGAATTCTTTGGTATAACAGAGGAGCTCATGGTTGACTCGATGCCTGTTGTGATCAGGTCCCGAGGCTGCAAACATGCCCAAATCGCCAGCCCTCCATCACTGTGGTGCCGGACAGCCGGCATGGGCTGTTTGTGCTGATATGCTGTGTTTGGTTTTGTCAGACCAAGGGCCGTCGTTCCGGAACTCTTTGCTCAGATCCAACTTTAGTTTTTCACACACTGCTTGCGCATTTTTAGTTTTATAAAAGCTGTGGCGTGATGCATCATGGGTTATTGTTCATCATGTGAAATCGTAGACCTTACAGAGGTCACACTTTTTCCAACATGACTGCAGTTCCCTGAAACCCACCGGAAGCAGGAATTTTCCCTCTAAATTTTTCCCTTTTCTTTGTCTCTGCTAAAGGGATCCAAATATTTAGAATAAACCATGAATGGTAAAGCCTCATGATGAAAGCTTTATGCTCTCTCATGAAAAGCAAGTATGTCGGGATGTGCAAAGAAGGACGGCAAAAGAAAATCTGGACTGAATTTAATGGTGCAGGGATTATTGGAAGGGGGTCCAATAAAGCTGAACATCTCACTCCACTTTTGTTCAGCTCAAGGTTACAGCAGTGGACCCAACAATCCACCCGATTTCAAAGGTTCGCTGACCTTGACAGCAGCAGCTTGACGATGCCCCACTTACTGTTGTCCAAACTTTATCTGGACGGTTTCATACTCACGGTGTGGTAAGCTCACATGTGGATGCTAATTTCTTGTGTTTGTTTTTACATCAGAAAACTGGTTTTGTTGTGTAGAGCAGGTATAACAACAAGTCCTCAAAAATTCCACTTGAAAAATATTCGCACTTCTTGAATGTGAATTAGTCTGAAATGCTTTTTGGGCAAATAAAGACTGAAAATTTTTAAACGCTGCAAGGTACTCTTAAATAATTAAAACGCCTTGATTCTTTTGATAAAGTCATACTTAAAAACCTGGATTCTTTGGCTTCATCCGGGAAGTTTAATCAAGAAAAAAAAAAAACAGAGTACCTTGAAGATTTTTGTCTTTATTTTTGAGTCTCAAATATTACATTTTTACAAAGCCAAATTAATGGCAACAAAGATGCCGACAGGAAAAAGAAAGTCCTAATCACAAACACGTTTAAGTCCGCACAGTCCTTCAACCACTTTGAAAAGAAATAGAAAAAGGACAAAGCAAAACTACGGTAATTTAGTTTCCAATAGTAAATGACTGTGTTATACATCTCATACTGTGATTTACTTGTAAGAGCCCTTTTACTACAGGCCTTTGGCTCTTTTATCTGCCACAGACAGCTGGTTCTTTGGGACCTTGAATCCGTGAATCGTAAATTGAGCTTCTTTCTGGCTCCTCTGGATGGAACAGATTTTAATTAAACTCACATGTACATTATTATTTGCTATTACATTCATGCGTGCAGCCCTAATTGTATCATTCTGAATCAAACTATGAATTTTGTGAACTGCTTGGGAAACAGGATTTCTGATATTTACACTGAAATGTTTCCTTTTGCGTATATTTACAATCTCCACGTTTGCTTAAAAAAAAGAACATCCCGTTCACCTGTGGTGCAAATACAAGGTAGAGGGAAGTCCATCTTATCTTAGTACCGAGGACATGTTTTTGGACACTGACCACTGAGTTGAAACAAAGTTAAATGAATGTTTGCTGGTGGAGCTAATGCTGACCTTTATTTCATTAAAATTAATTAAAGGCCACTAAAAATTGTGGGGGTGTAAACGTTTTCTGGTTTCTGAAGTTGCTGGTTTGAGACGTTCGACCAACACTGGGTTGGGGTAAGATTTAGGTGTGTAAGCAATTGTGTGTGTGTGTGTGTGTGTGTGTCTTACGCTGAAAAGACTGCTGGCTGTGTGGAGGCCGGTAGCTTCCTTGGTGGTAGCTGCTTGGTGGTGGAGTGCTGCTGTACTGTCCTCCACCATGCTGGTTTCTGTTCAGATTGTGACTAAAGAGAGAAGAAGCTGTGATGTAAAAACTCATTTAAAAATTAAGAAAACTGCACATTTATGGACCGGCTATTCTGACCAAACTACAGAATGTAGTAGATTTGGAGACATATTAAAATCATAGCTCCAGACCGCTTATTATGTATATCAACATGCATTTGTGCTTGTATACAATGCATGTGCATATGACTTGCACATGAGTATGCTGACTACCTAACAAAGGAAGATGATCCCTGGTTTCACCATTACTCAATCACATTTGATTTTTTTTTTTTAAATGCAGGTTAAGAGTGAAGAGCAAAAGGATTATCCAGAATGTGACACTGAGATGCTTTCACATTTATCACCAGCCACTTTATTAGTTATACCTTGCAAGTACAGGGTTTGACCCCCTCTTGCCTTCAGAACTGCCTTCGGTCTTTGTGGCACAGATTCAACAAGCAACTTTGGTTCATATTGACATGTTAGCATCACAAAGTTGCTGCAGATGTATCGGCTGTGCATCCATAATGTTAATCTCTTATTTCAACACATCCCAAATGTGTTCTGTTGGATTGAAATCTGGTGAGCTGTGGAGGCCGTTTGAGTACAGCTAATTCATTCGGTATGTTGAAGAAGCCAGTTTGAGATGATCTGAGCTTTGTGAGATGGCGTGTTATCTATCCTGTTGGAAGAGGCCATCAGAAGATGGGTAAACTGTGGTCATAAAGAGATGGTCACTGATTATACTCAAGCAGGCTGTCGCATTTAAACGCTGAACTGGTACTAAGGAGTACAAAGTCTACCAACAAGATAACCACCACCACCTGAACCATTCATACAAAGCAGGATGGATCCACGCTTTCATGTTGTTTATGTTTTCTGACCTGACCCTCCATATATCAAAGCAGAAACTGAGACTTATACAAACCAGGCGCTTTTTTCAGCCTTCTGTTGTCCAGTCCTGATGAGTTGCTGTGAACTGTATCCTCAGTTTCCTGTTCTCAGATAAAATACGTGGCGCCCAGTGTGGTCCTCTGCTGCTGTAGCCCATCTGCTTCCTGGTCTGACATGTTGTGTCTTCAGAGATGCTCTTCTGCATGCCTTGGCTGTAACCAGTAGTCATTTGCTTTACTGTTGCCTTCCGATCAGCTTGAAGCAGTCTGGCCATCCTCCTCTGACCTCGACAAGCAGAGCTGATCAGGGCTGCAGGAAGGCATTTCACCCGGAGATCTGCTGTTTCTTTATTCTGACCATTTTCTGGAAACCCTGGAGATGGTTGTGCAGCTTCCTACATTGTTTCACTCTCAGCTCCTCAACCTACACTTCATGCTTGGCTCAGATTACAAGATATTTCTCTGTGTCACCATTTTTCTATTTTTATATTGATTCTAATGTATGCTAATTCTAATGCTAATGTATTTGGTTCACCTAATGTTCCTTAAACTGCTTTTACAGATCTAAAAAGAGCTGAATAAATAAATAAATAACCTGGCACACATTCTGACTTCATTCTGTTTTAGTTTTAAAAAAATCCTCCCCAATGGTGGAGGGGAAACCCTAACCCTAACAAGAAGATGAAAACATAAGGAAAGATAATAAAAAGCACCCGGAGATACAGAAAGATCTGGAAACTGGCTGACAGTTGGATGGACAGTATTGTCCCACAGCGGTAAATGCTTCTTCACAATCTGCACATTCAAGAAAAGAAAAGAAGCACTTGACACGTGAGGGTTAAAAAATTCATTTCCTCCAGGTTTTCCTGCTCGCCATCTTCTGAGCACCTGCCCGTGTCACCCCATCGAGGCACACAACGGCCTGAATAACTGAATTAACGACTTAGTTTAGCAAGAAAAAAAAAAGAAAAAAAAAGGGAATACATTATGTTTCTTCAAATCTGTGCATAATTAATTTCCACAGACAGACCAAGCCAGATGTTCAATTATTCACATTTCCTTAATGATAATATCAATGTGTGGAGAAGAGAGCTTAGATCATAATCAAGGATGGCTGGTTAATGGGGCCCATCATGAGGGGCTGGTAAACATTTAAGCTCGTCTTTCTTTTTAAAATACTTTCAAATACTGTACTGAGTCATGGCAGACAGACGCTGATGCTTTTAAATTATATCAGCACGCAGAGTGAGGAGCTTTGCAGAAACACGTGTTTACTGAAATGTATCAAACCCCTGATCAACCATCTAAAACAGTTTCAGGGTGCAACGCTTTATTACAAAGGTGTCTCTGCTCACTGTTCAAATAAAAATAAAATAAATAAAAAATAAAAAGGCTTGGAAACCACAGAAACCACTTGGTGACAAAGAGCTGTTTAAAAAAAAACCCTCTATCATCACAATATAATAAAGTCAGTTAAAGAAGACGACCCCCACAAAGGGAATGATCTGTAGGTAGTGGCCACAGAGCACTGCTCTCTCCTCATCCCTGCTGACTGACTTTCCTCAAGTTTTGCTTTTATTACTGTCCTCGTCACTGCTGCTGGTAGGAGACAGTTTAGTAGCCCATTTAGGCTCCACAGATAGTCCAGCTCCTCGAGGCAAAAAGGTTTGTGTGTTTCCCAGCACAGTTTCAAGAGTGTGAGGGAGATGCCAGGAGATGGGCTGCTACATGTGGAGAGCTGTACAGGGCTGCAGAAGGGCTGGTATCTGGAAAAGGAGGAGCCCTACAACATGACCTCCAGGAAGCTTCTGACCAAACTGTCAGAATCTTGAAGGTGGCTCGAGGGCCCGATGTCACTAGTGTAACCTCTGCTCACAGTGTAGCACCACACAGCTCTAATGGCATTCTCCAGAGAATACCAAAACTAGTAGGTCCAGCACTGGCACCCCATGCTCATCAAAGATGAGGGCAGGTTCATACTAAGCACATGTAACAGATGTGAAAGAGTCTGGTGATGCCATGAATATTATACTGCCTGAAACATCACCCAGCATGACCGGTTTGGCAGTGGGTCCACGGTCTGGAGAGGTGCATCCCTGGAGGGTAGCAGACCTCCAGGTGTTAGCCAACAGTACCCTGCTGCTGTTAGGAAGCAGGATAAAATCCTCAGACTCACTGTCAGACAGTTTGGTCAGAAACATGCAGGAGTAGCCCTCTGAGGTCCTTTTGTAGGCTTCTGGTAGTGTTCCTCCTGACTTTGTATTATACTGTAATGATCGAGGGTTTTTTTGTTTTCGGTGATGGCCCACGGCTGGTTGTTTTGTGCAGTTATTCATTTGTTTTCACAATAAAACTTTCTGACTGAGGTGCATGTGAGAAAGCAAATGTCTGACACATTTTGACTGGAATTTAAAAAACGTTGGTTTCCCCAGCCAGCATCCTCGCCTAAACCAAACAAGTGTTTCCAGTTGTGAGGATCTTCTGAAGTGTATCATTTCCTGCTATGTGATCCAGATTAGAGGGAACATCCCAGCCTCAGTCTCGTGACACTGTCCAGAGTTCACGTGATCAAAGCTCTTTAAAACGTATGTGGATTATGTCTCTAAAAACAGGATTTTCCAATGGTTTTAACATTGATTTTTATTAAAAACATAAATATGAACATACCCAAGAGCCCTAAAGGCAGACTGGTCCAGGTGAGCTTGCTGCCTGTTTGGGTTGAAACCCAGCTGGGGCCTCCAAGGCTGCCCGTTCCCTCTCACCCAGTCCTCTGGTTTTAGAACCTTACTGGGAATCCTGGAAGAAAGCATCATAATGTGAGAAGGGTTCCCTTTTATTCACAGAGAAGGGTGCTATCACATTTACCTGAATCCTTGAACTCTATTAGCTTCACCTTTTCTTAGTTCCCCAATAACTGTCAACTAATCAAATGCACTGCCATAAGGTTTTACATCATAAAAAATAATCTGGTGATTAGCAGGTCTTAAACGTAGGTAAATATAAAACAGATGTAAAGCCAGGGCAACATTACAGCACCATTTCATAACAGAATTCATTATTCACATCAAACTCGTGTGTGTGTGTGTATACAGGAATATGGCTACATAAAGCATCCATACTTCATAGTCTGCTGATATCAATGCATTATGTTTAGCATCAATATAATCATAAGGCAAGCATGTTGTTTACATTTGAATAATATTGCTGAGCAGTAGGTATGGCTTTAATATTGTTCAATGATGAGTCATATTCTGTACTATTCATGGCCATGAGTCATCCCTGACTAACATGTTAGATGATGCTCAACCAATCAGAAGTTGGCATCACAGGCTAACCAATCAGGCTTCAGCCTGGAACTGATGCTCCTATAAACAGGCCGGCTCTTTACCTGGAAGTTTCTCACTATCAGCTGCTGCCATCTGTTCAGGGACCGAGGTCAGCTGATAGATGTGGAGAACCCCACTTTCTCCATTTCACTCAATAATGGTCAAGTATGTACAGCCAATCACAATATGATCACATGATTAGGCTAAGCCAATCAGGCATGAGAAAGAGGCTATAAATCATTAGCATATATTATCATAGCATTAGTAGTCTGAAGTGTACAAAGGTACTAAACATCCATTAATATGAATATGTTGCACATCTTAGAAGAGTAAAGAACACACATGCCAGATTTTTATGACTTAACTCCTTGTAGTTTTGGAGTGTTTAGAACTGAAAGGTAAAACTTGGCAGACAGATGGACGGCATGACGATCCTCCCACTTTATTTTGTTCGCGAGGATTAAATCGGGGTGCATCCTTACTGGTCCCACAGGAACTAAGAGGCTAAGTATCAATGGTAATGAAAGCCTCCTGCTGGTTTTTTATACATTAAGTTTCGGATTATGAAAATAGTGACAAGCACTGCATTTGTCAACATTTTCTTTCACTCCACTTGAGTTCACCATCTCTGTCATGGCTGAAAATACACTCCTGAAGACAGCTTTATCTTCAGCGCTCTTGTCAGCCTTGTTGCTGATAAAAATAGAGGCTGTCTGGGATGAATCTGTTTCTGTGACACCACGCCTCCAACACTGTCTGTCCTCCTCACAGTTTCAAGTCATATCAGGAGTATTTCAGTAGCAGACAATTTAGCCTACATACAGTCCTTTTGTTTGTTTGCTTTCTTGCTCTGACTTCCCGCCCTCCTCATCTGCTCAAAGCAGAGATCGGCTTACTGATGGACTGGTGATATCGCAAGAATGGTCCTGAGTGAGCTAGACCAGCTCCGGTGCCCAGTATATGCAGAGGGTTATAAAACACTTGCATTGTTGAATCCTGCAAAATCAGTGTCTCCTTTCCCAACCATTTCCAGTAGCACTAGCATCTGCTCACTTTCTTCCAGCAGCTTCCTTTAATGTGAAAATACTGACTGGGCCAGCAACAGCAAAAAGACCAGCTAACATGGATCATAACTTACAAAACTAACATGTTGAAGTGAATAAGCCTTGAAACCGGTGCTTGAGACCATAAACAATATGAAAGTCTTTTCTGAGGTCAGAGATGAACTAAAGTCCTTTTCCTGTAGTCTTCTATAGACCTGGCTGCCTTTCTGCAAACAGAACCACCACATGTTCCAAAGATTTATTTAATATCAAAGAACAAATGGACCTGAATGATGCTGAGAGCCTCACAAAGTATTGAGAAATGAACCACCACATAGTTGGTCTTGGACTTTTCATGGAATTGCTACAATAAGAAAAATATATGAATATAACTACTGTATTCTTTAGTAATGACAAGGGCAAATGAAAAACTATTTCTACGCCTGAAATGAAAACAGAATTTAATGCTCAGCTAGGAATTTATGAATTCATGAGATAAATGCAAAAAAGGAAAAAATCCTCACTTCGCATCAGGCAGGAGGACCGCCTTGAACACAAAGCCATCTGGATACTGGGGATCCTTGAACTTCACTCTGGAAAGAAGAAGAAAAACATTTGCAATTGACCACAACAGGAGTTCCACTAGCTCATCATTTTTTTAAAGGAAATATTTAAAGGGAAAAAAATCCCCACCTCAAAATCAGTGTCTCAGTGTCAAGTGTTGCCATTTTCTTCTCTTGCCTACTTTGCTCTGTCATTTTCAACATGTGCCTTAATGTCTTTTCATCCTCAAAGAATGGCTCATATTACAGTGATGAAAGGGGGGACAGTGGGTACACAGCTCAAAACTATGAGACTATAATAATGTGCTTTGGAGAACCTCTGGAAATGTGAGGACATCAATGAATGTCAGATATAAAAGACAGCAGAGAAGAAAACTAATCTGAGAGAGTTTGCTATAATGTACATCTGCAGCCTATCCCAGCAGTCATAGGGCGAGAGGCGGGGTGCACCCTGGACAGGTTGCAGGGCTAACACACAGAGAGACAGACAACCATGCACCAATCACCTATCAACCTAACCCCACTAACTGCATGTCCTTGGACTGTGGGAGGAAACCGGAGTAGCAAAAGAAATATCCTGGAAGAATATGTGGCAAGGACAACCTCTACTTTAGTGCTATCCATGCAACACAATCTTGCTCAATTTGTGCATTGCAGAAACAAAATCATTTCATTAAAAATCAAAAACTACAAGAGTCCCCCCGATGGTAATAGTCAACTCCATATCCTTTTTGCTGGATAATAACTTGCAGCTGTTTGCTGTAGTTTTCACACACATCTTCTGAGTAATCTTAGCTCATTCATCTTTGGCCAGTGTCTCAAAGGCCTCCATATTTGATGGTCTTCTGGCATGGACCCCTTGGTCTTCAGTTCACCACACAGATTTTCAATGGGATCCAAGTTGGTGCTTTGTGCAGGCCAGTCAGCAACGTTGAAGTTGGTCTTCTGGAGGTCATTCTTCACCAGGAGCGACGTACGTTTTGGGTCGTCGTTGTGCTGTAAGACAAAGAAAAGACCCAGGCCCGGTTTTGCCGCTGACTGCCAGAGGTTTTCTTCTTCACTTCTCCATCTTTCTTCATAATTCCTTACACCATGATGAGATTCCCAGTTCCAGATGCACTGAAAGCATCCCCACAGCATAATATTCCAAACGCCGTGTTTCACTGTGGGGACGATATTCTTTGGCTCGTACACCTCTCCTCCTTTCTCCAAACATAAGCCAAAGAGCTCTGGTTTTGTCTCATCTGACCAACGGATGCACTTCCAGTATACTTAAGCTTTCTTCTGGCTGTTCTTACTATATTTCAGTCTGGATTGAAGGCGTCTCTTCTGCAGAACTTCTTCTTGGTCTGCAACCATGCAGTCCATTCCTGTGCACGGTTCTAGTGACTGTCTTCTTTGAGACTACTATTTTCAACTTGGCTGAGTCATTCAGTGATGTCTTGGCAGCTGTTCTACAGTCTTCAGGACAGCTCTCACTGGTTCTCTTTCCAGACTCTTTGAAATCTTTTCTTGTGGATCTTGTCGCTTGTTGGCGATACATCTCACTAACTAGTATCTTTAGAAACGCTATGTTGGAAATCCCTTGCTCTGTTAAAAAAGCATTTAAAAATCCACATGTAATCCAGAGGAGAGCCAACCATTAAGCGGAGATTAGCCAAATTAAATTAAGGGAAGGTTTCTGCTTTTTATAGGTGGAGTGGTACTTTGTACACTTTATAGAAAAGGAGCAAACAAAATAAAAGCAAAATATGCCCAAGACTTGTTAAGGACACCTCCACTGTGAACTGCAGCCAAGAGATACATGAAGAATTAAACACAAATCTGTCCATTTTAATTAGTGTCAAAATTATTTAATCTGACCAGAGGAAAATGTGTCACCCACAAGTCTGATAATCATTTCAGTGATTATTAAGAGGCCAAAAATGATCTGGAATCAGTTTCTCCAAATTGAGAATTTATGGCTGTTCTTGGTTTTCTTAATTAAATCTGAATCTTTTGGTTTTTGAACTGCAGGTGAGATTTAAAAAAAACATTCGATGCCCACTCCTAATGATCGCTGACACTTTGGTGATTATTTGTCATAGTTTTGATAATGTATATTCAGTTAAGAAGGATTTTCTGTGTGTCTCCTGTATTTAACCTCATCAAATTTAAAGGTGTTTCCCTTTTTTGTCCACCTCCAGCCATATCTGACACCATCACAGTCGTGGAGTATTAAGTTAAATCCAGTGAGTCTTTACAGTTAAGCATTCAAGCGCTGCTCAGTTTGTGTTGACTTACCCGATGGAAGTGTTCTGTGAAATGTCTCGCAGCACTGGAACAGGTGACGTCACCATCCTGAAGGATAACCAAAAAGCAACACATGAAGCAGACGTCACATTTAACCAGCTCTTCTTCTGTTGGGTTAGAGGCAACATGGGAAACGATGCAGAGAAATGAGATCAAAGCTGGTGTTCCTTACTTATCTGGTAGAATAGGGTCGTCATCAAGATTTAATCTACCTTGGATTCCATGGCACAGCTCTGCGGGGATCTCAGTGCCCTGATGGAGACAAAGCTGCAGTTTGTATCCACAAAGAATCGATGATTTAATGCAGCAGCATTTCATTATCATTTTTCCTCAGATCTTATTTGGTGATGGGCATACGAGAAGAATAAACCAGAACATGTGAAGCATAGATGACCGTTTCAAGGTTTTTTTTTTTGTCCTGCTAGCAAAGGGAAATGTATGTTCACATTCACGCTCCCAGGAGGCTGATGAAGGTCAGGGCGTTTTTCACCTTTTTCTAGCATGTTTTGAGGTGTTTTACTTGAGCTTCACTTTTTTTGGGGTAAATATCTGGTACAGACTCTCATTTTTTAAAAGAATATTATATGCCTTGTATATGAGAAGCCTCCAAATCTGCTGCTAGAGACTGCATACCCAAATATTTTAGGGACCTAAAGCATCCATCGTTCTGTGTAAACTTGAGCTCCACTTCATGGAGCCATCTTACTACATATTTACCCTAAAAAAATTTGAAGCACCTAAGTGAAGTAGTTTTATAGATAATGGAATTTTAAAATGGCCTCTCAAAAAAAGAATGACATCAGAGTCCTGAAACTTTGTATAATTCCTATTAGGAAGTGCATCTTTCCACTGGAATTGCAGATGAATCAGTGATGGTCAGGTGGAATCCTTTTAAAATAATTTAATGAATGGAGACCGAAAGATCCAAATCGAACTGCACGTCTACTCGAAAGGTTTTTCTAAAATGTCGTTCAGTAGTTTGTCTCACCCTCACCTAACAGAACAGATTTATAAATTAATACTAGGGCCGGGACTGTAATGCGTTGATTTCGATTAATTAATTACAAAGATTTTAAAGCGTTAAATTTTTTTATCACAATTAAATCACATTTTTTTAAAGTTTGGAGCCGGAACCTTTGTATTCGCGTGTTCTAGCACGCCTGTAAATCTGATGCACAAGCGACATCCGCAAACAGCAACGATGGACGACGAAGCCGCTTCTCTTGGTCCACTGAGGGACAACTTTAGCTTTTAAAAAACGTTCTGATGGGACTTTCGAAAAGACTACTGTTGTATGCAAGTTGTGCAAAAAGGAGTTTGCTTATCACCGAAGCGACTCAAGCCTAAAATGCCATCTCAATGCAAAACATGTTGGGGCAAGCACAGCCGTCCCCACAGCTAATTGTCAGCGTCCCCAGCAGCGGTACAAATAAACGCTCCAGCCAGCTAACACTGGACCAGATGACAGATTTCAGGGCCAAAATAAGTAAGTCTGTATCTGAGAAATTAAGCAACTCCCTGGGTAAATGTTGCAATATTGTATAGTTGTTTTATTTATTTTTCATTTTTACAGTTCTGTACAAGAAATGGTGCTATCAATATTGTCTAGTGTGCTGTTCACATTTATTTTATTTTTCAAATAAGTTAAACAATCAGAGGTTCTGAAATACTTGAAATCTGAATAACTATAATAGCCCAATCTGTTGGTTTAATAACAATTAAAAAAAAAAAAAATTTCAAAAAGCAACAAACGTGTTTGTTGTTAAGCATATACGTCTATTCATTTAAAATTTTAGTAGCAAAAGGATTTATTTTGATTGAAAATGTTTAATTTGTTGATCTATGATTTGCAATTAATTAATTACAGGCCCTGTAATTAACTCGATTAAAACTTTTAATCGAGTCCCATCACTAATTAATAACTGTCATCTAAACAGACTACATAACAGCTCATATTTCAGTGGAGAGGTTCCCATGAGATAGCATTAATCGAAGGGGGGGCTCTTCAGTGAAGGCTTTTCTCTCATGAAATGCAGCAATAAATAAATAAAACCCACATCAGTCTCTCTATCAGACTCTAACGCCTCTGAATCCTTGTCATAAACTCATTTTCCTTCACATTAAATTTATTTCCTCACTCAAAGTGACGCTACAGGAGCTTGCTTCACTGGTCAGGTGCACTCATTAAGAAACATTTACCCGGGAAGTCTAACCACCGACTGCTTCGGTTTACAAATGCATAATCAATGAGACTAAACCCGAAGCAGGCAACACCTGCACAGCTTCAGAGCACATCTGCAGCACACTGACGCAGCAACATCTCAAAGTTTGATCCATAGAAGACAAAGGCTGTTATTGCAGACTGTGTGCATGTGCGCGTGTGCCACCACACAGTGTTTCGGAAAATGAAAAGAAGCAACGGCAGGATGAGACTGTGAGTTGAAATCTGTCAGACTTGAATTTAAGTTGACGTGAACGTACGCCGACGGCGTCCGGTTTGTTACCTCGTTAGACTCTGTGCGGTACAGTTCATGGATGAAGTCGAAGAGCGGGTGAGACTTGCCCAGAAACAACACATCGCTTCCCAGGCTGTTTCTTCTCTCTGTAACAGAGAGCAGACGGCAGCCGCGGTCAGAGAGGAACGAAAAATCAAGTTCACTGCACAAACTGCTGCTCTGATTGCACAGGACTGAAGGGTGAAAGGAAGGCTTAGAAAACAGAAGAGCCAAATAACAAAATTTATCCAAGAAACAACAAAGAAAAAGGAAAACGTGCATCCTACTGCCAGCTGTATGTTGTGGGGTAGATGACTCAAACCTCACTGAAAAAGAAATCCAGTTATTATATTGGACACCATGGGCTTTTACTCACGTTCCTCAGATGTGAGGTCGGGATACACTTCAGCCAGAGTTGCCCTCAACCGCCGTTCATCCACGAAAGGCAACAAGGCAACGCCTTCAAAAGTAACATGATTATATAAATCAAATGCACTTATCACAGCATCAATAGTGCAATCATGCACTAGTACAGTATTACATTTTCCAAATCTGCCTATACTGTGTTCTCAAGTCACATAAAATATGCTCTAAGAAGTTTCCTCCTACCTTTAAAGTCCAGATCAGTTAAATGGCATAGACTCACCCTGCCAGGCGTATTTCTTGCCGTTCAGATCAATGGCAAAGTCATCAGGATAAAAGTCGATGATGGGAGAATCCTGCATCAAAGGGAGTGTTAACCAAACAACAACTCAAGACACTGATGCAACTACCACAACTTGTAAAAAGATCAGAGTAGCTTATTTCATTTTAAGTCGAGGGAAAGTTTAAATACAGTTTCAGTCGTCTAAAACTTACCGGACTGGCCATGAGGTTCCTCCATGTTGGCGGCAGGAAGTTACCGCTGGCTGCAGGAAACACTCCCATCAGCTGCTCCAGTGGTTTAAACTGCACAGAACACCACACAAACAGTCTTTTCTATGATTTCTGCTAAAAGCCCTGCAGTGAAAACCTGCAGAGTGCGATGCTGCCGTTTGCGTTAATGCTTGTTTGCTGGTGTGTCTGCACTGAGACCATCAGCAACACTGGGCTAATCACGTTGGCTCTAAGAGCTAATAAATCCTCAATGACAGTTCCTCTGGATCGAGGTATTAGCTTCATGCTAATTAATGTACTGTGTTTACATATCGTACATATTATTATCAAACACACGTATTACGGTTGTTGCTGTCTTTGCAGCTGCAATGTGTAATTACATATATCCAGCCACACCTTATTAGATCACCATAACTTACACAGCTCTGTTACCTTTACAAGTGTCAGTTTCTACTTCACCTCACCTTCAATTACTCTCTCTTTTCTGGCACTGAATGGCAGCTCCCAGTGCTGTTTTTTGATCTTTTTTATTTAAATTATTTTAATGCCAGAAGCTAATTTTTCTTGCTTGTTGAGATTCCAACCTTTGACTGGTACTATATGTGAAGATGAAATGGCAAGTTTGTGTTTCACCAGTCTTGTAAAGTCAAGTTATAAAAGTCTACTAGTGGCTTTTCTTTGCATTACCGTCCCGGGAACTGGAGATTCTTCACCAGCTGACGGCACTGACAGGGATCAGAGGCCCAGAGCGAAGCCCCTGATCCCAGAGGAGCTAGGGAGGAAACTGCGCTGGAGCTGTTCCAGTGGTCATCGCGGGGACTGTGAGGCGTTTGCACAGTAAGCTGGACGTGTTGGGTGAGCTGATTAAGACCAGAGTGAGCACCGTGAGTGGAGCTTGATGTGCTTCACTGGGTTGCAGCGAGATGTTGCCACACTCACATTTTCAGGACTAAAGGGCCTGTGTGGGGCTTCAGCAATGTTAATCTGAGCGGTAAGAAGAAATGTAGAGGCCCGCGTTGGTCGTGACTAAAAAGAAATGTTTCTGTGGCCTCACACGGCCAATATCATCACTGCTGTTTGAATCCGGTTTAAATCAAACACAGTTTGATGTCCAAACAACAGTGCCATCAGCTTTCTAATAAACACGTTTTAAACCCTGTGCCTTTTGTCTACTTATTTGATATTCATGAAGTGAAACTTGTGTATCCAAATTCTAATCCTAACGTAGAATCCCGAGAGTTTCAAATTCTGACCACAGAACGGTTTTCCCCTGTTTTAGTCCATTTTAAATGAGCTCTGACCCAGAGAAGTTTCTGGATCATGTTCACATGTGGCTTTTTCTTCGCACGACAGAGCTTTAACCTGCATTTGTGGATGGCATGGCGACCTGGGAGTGTTCCTGAGCCCATGCAGTGATTCCCACCACAGACTGATGCCTGGCAGTGCTGCCCGAATGATCACAGGCATACAATATTGATTTTTGTTTCTTGCCTTGCCCATTGCACAAATTATGTATTCTGTATTCTACTGTGAACAAAAAAAAAAAGGGTTTATGAGATTTGCAAATCATTGCGACCTCATTTCATTTACATTTTCTACAGCATCTCAACTGTCTTGTAATTGGGGTGGGGTAATTTCTGGTGTTTTAGTGAATTTCTTTAATAGCTTGAGCTGGTGTAGATGGCAGTGAACAAGCCATAGCAGCATTTAGTTCAAAGAAACATAACTAGTACACAACACACTTTGAATGATCTGATAGCAAGAAAAACCCAATATCATGTGACTGAGACAAAAACAGTGAAAGTCCACTCTTACTGGTTTGGTGTTCTTCTCAAACTCGGAGAACATGTCTTTGATGTTTTTGAAGTCGGAGGCGAACGGTGCGTAGTGGAATGGGAAGTACCACTTCCAGGAAGCACAGCCCTGCAAACCAACCAGCAAACAACCGCTGACTGTAACAAGACTTTATATACATTTAAAAAAAAATCTCATTTCTGCAGAATCAAAATATGTGCAATTAAGATAATTTGAGATCAGCTAATCTGAGCAATACTTGATTAGAAAAATACTTTGGTACTAATATCATAATCTTTAAACACAAATTCAGCTTGCTTTACATCTGCAAGAATAATAAAAACAAATATATTTTAAAACATAATTTAAACAAAGAGAAAATTACATTAAAAAAAAGAGACCAATAAGTGAAATACAAGTGCTACCAAAAAAAATCTGAATCAGATACTTTATTAATCCATAAAAGATAGAAAATGTAAACTCTATAAAAAAGAACAAAAAAAAAAGAAAAGTAAAATTGAGCACCACTAAGCGGGCGCGGATGCTCGGCTGTTTCAGATTCCTAACAGGAGGAGGCGCTGTTATAATAACTCTGTGAAGAAGTGGGTGAGGTTTGATGGGTCTAGCTTGAACAGTACGAGTTTACAGTGTGAGATTGAACATCGTAGGCGAGATCGTTCTGGGCCGATCGTGCTCACAAGGTTTTAAGAAAACTTGACCTCTGACCTTTAGCTTGAGGTCGAGGTCGCCGAGATTCAAACTTGTTCGAGAGTTTTAGTAGATGCATTTACCGTGTGAATTCGAACATCCAAGTTTACATCGTTCTCGAGTTAAAGTTTTTGTGCCACAGACGCTACGACAACGCCTCGACTTTTTCTTCAAAACAGCCGAGCTAACAAGACACTCGAGGTGTTAAATACGTTAAACAATATGCTGTACAATATAAACTGCATAATACAAGAGAAGTCAGGTGTCATAAAGGGGAGTTGTGAAGTTTGAGGGAGACAGGTGGGAATAATTTTTGTTGGCCACCTGTGGTGCATCATGGTAGAATGAGTCTTTTGATGAACGTGCTCCTGTGGCTGTACAGCATGAGATGGAGAGGATATGAAGGACTGCCCAATATTTTGTGATGCGTGCTCAATAATACAGGTAAGAAAATCCCAAAAGGGTAATTCTGCTCATCTGGATGAAGTTCCACCACTCATCCAGGTGGCTTCTTCAGTCTCAGCACAGTGCAGGTTTCCCCAACCTTTTAAACCGTACAATTGCATAACACTGAAACTGACCACCACTGACTAACAATGAGCCATGAGCTCAGTGTCATCACCACTGATCATGAGTACTATTCACAGAAAACTGGTGAATGGCTGCAATCACAGCACTGTAAGATGGTGAAAGACATACTCTTAGTCACTTCCTCAGTTCAGAGATGGTCCGTCTCTTTCACATAAAAAGCCTTGTTGACTCCCCGCTAAAAACAGCGTTCCTCCTGTCCAGGATGATGACGTAGCTCTTCTGTGTTGTGCCACCTGGTTAGGCAGAAGTTGTTCGGTATCTGTATGTACGGATTTATGGTACAGATCAACTTTCAACAGGTCCCCCATTATCAATGGTAATTTGACAGTCTAAGAACGATAGCTTGTCATTTTTCATGTTCTTCCTGGTGAACTCGACGTATCTGTGGTACGTCCAGATGAACAGAATCAACTTTCTGGGATTGTCCAGTTTTGTTTGTACCTTGGACAGCATTCTCCTCGCTGATGCCACGGTCAGAGAGTCTACACCCACAATGGTGCTGACCTCGCCAATCAGTTTGTTGAGTCTGTTGGTATCCATTACCCTCAGTCTGTTACCCCATCACACCACAGCACTGGCCACCGCAGACTCAAAACATCCTGAGCATCGTCCGGCAGACACTGAAGGACCTCAGGTGTCTCAGAAACAGACGGCTTTAACCGTTGCTGTAGAGGGGCTCGATAGAACTGACATCCCGCTGGCCAAAAAAGTATGTTGGGTAAGCTGTTTGGTCAGCCCTGGCTAATTCATCTATCAGCCTAGCTGTGAGGCACACTGGCTGATGTGAACTCTCACTATTTAGCAGATTTCTTTTTTAAACAGCAAAGATTTTCAGATTAAAATACCAATAAAGGTCTTTCATCAAACTGCCTGTTCAGCTAGCGTAATTTTGTTAGCCGTTTGAATCGACTACAGTGACAGCGCAACTAGAGTTAGAAGCTAAAATAAAAGTGCAGTAAGCGGTCTGTAGGAAGACAAACCGTCGGTTTAGTCAGCCACCATCTTTAAATCTGTCAGGTTTCTTTGCTGAAGTCTGACTAACGTCCATTTGGTTCTTTCCAGCAATGATTCCTGCACAGCGAGCCCAAAGGAGAGCAAAGCATTTACACAAATAGCAGCTAAACATTTATAATATAAAACACAAATCTATTAAAAATTATGCTCACTTCCAAAAAATTAAGCTAGTAGTATATTAAATAATTAAACTGACTTTTTTGTGGGTGAGTAAAATATGCAAAAGGCCAGTTAACCTCTGATCTACTGACTTAGAGGCACAGCAGGGAACAAAAAAATATTAAGCTGGGCACTGAAGCAGTTTTAAACTTTCATTTTATAACGGCTCAAGCTTGTGAACGCGGAAGATAAATTTCGCCTGAGATCATAAAATGCTTTTAGCTGCCGTGTTACACACATGGAACAGGCTGTTCTTGCCTTCGCTGTAAGGAAGTGTCCACGACGTCAGCTTCCATCCGTTTCGGGTTTTCCTCAGCTCACCGGTTCATTCTGACTGGAGTTTCTGGCGGCTCTGTTACTCGGACAGCGTAACAACAGTTCTCACGAACAGCCGCCAACTAACCGACTTCAGATCTTCAGCTCCCTAACTTGTGACATTCTAACTGGATTTTAACTCACTTTATATTCAGTTTACAAAAATTTAAAAAAAGCAACAACACATTTGAGTCACTCACACCAGCTGTAACGTCGATAAAAAAAGAAACTGCAGACTGATATTTGGCTCAATTTAATTTTTGGTTGGTGCTGTTTGTTTGCTCATTTAGACAGGATAATCACCTCAAGCCCAAAGATGAGGGGAAAAAAAGAACAATTAAAGGCAACTTGAAAATGGAAGCAGAAAGCCTTTCTTTGACCTTTTTCTACTTCAGTTCTTCAGCAGCACAAAGCTTAAAATCCAGCCTGACCAGTCTAAGATGGCAGCGCTGACATTTAAAACCCTTCACCGGATCCTCGGATTGCGTACTTTTTATTCACACACACGCAAAAAAAAAAAAAAAAAAAAAAACATCTACACTTTCAGACGTCGACATCGGCTGATTTTTTTTG
The DNA here is from genome assembly GCA_024447675.2 of Pterophyllum scalare. Classification (NCBI taxonomy): domain Eukaryota; kingdom Metazoa; phylum Chordata; class Actinopteri; order Cichliformes; family Cichlidae; genus Pterophyllum; species Pterophyllum scalare. Next base: position 82,639 of record JAMQGT020012807.1, on the reverse strand, counting down.
TTGCTTAAATGACCGAGGAGCAAAGAAAGCTCGACCGCGGTTCGATCCTCGACGCCTCTGGGGGACAAAATTGTCTCTCGCACCTGCTGAGAGGCTCGTGCGTCTCTAACATAATCACCTTCCGCTGTTCTGTGTTTCAGAAATGTTTGCTGACAAAGAAGAAGCAGGCTCTGAAAATACTAAAATATTCACCCTGCAGTTGGACCACTTATCCTTCCTGAGCAAACATGCTTCGCACCAAAGAACAACCTTCACTTTCCACAATCCACCTCTGAGAAAACGAGGTCCTCCGATAAATCCACCCATCCTCACATCTCAGCCAATCTCAGCTTTAAAGCCCGGCACTCTATTATTAAAGATGGTCATTCAAATGATAATACGGGCCTTTACCATGATAAAAGGTAGAGGAGGCTCCGATCGCCACATTCAAACAATCGCACAGATCATTTATGGTAATATAACAAAATGCTGTGTCTCAAGGAGAAATTCATTTGTGACGGAGGCTGGCGGGGTCAAAGATCACAGCAGGAAAAAAAAAATACATTAACTGTAAAAGGAAGCGAGAGCTGTTAGCTCACCGTGTTATTAATGCCCATGAAGAAGCAGAGCCACAAATTCATCATTCACACATTTCAGCTTAAATATAAATAAATGACTTAATCACACTGTGTCCACATGAGGGAGTCAGCTAATCAGGAAGTTCATTAACAGATCGATTTTTTAAATAAACCAAATTTACTGACCAAATATTGAAAAGAAAAGCTACTTCTGATGCTTAACCAAAATTATTAGGGTTGCAGCTGAAATATCCACAGAATATCATCTGTTTACAGACACCGGCTCATAAAATCTGTTTGTTTCTGCGCTGGCTAAATGTTTAAAGAGGGAGTAATAAACTTAAAAATACTGGATATGTTTAATAATGACTTCAGTTTCATTCAAACAAAACTGGATCAGCCCAGAATGTCACAATCACTGCATCCCAAAGACTCCAATCCCCCCCAATAAAATTTCTATAACAATTCCCAAATACTGACTACACTAATCAAATCATAACAAAAATTTAAAAAAATGTTATTAATGAACAGGCTGCCCGAGTTCAGCCAAATCACTGACCTGCAGTTTATTATATACAAGAGAGAACTCAAGAGCGATAATAAAAAGATTCAAGTCTTTCCCACAGTTTGGAAAACTGCAACATTTTGGCCATAAGGACAACCACCTCTGTTTTAAGTATTAATGCATCTCCAAAAGAAAAACACTAACTATAACCCATCCTGCATTATTATCACTACTGATGAGCAGCATCTATGAAATTAAAACCTGTCAGGGCTCACCACAAACATGTATTAAATAAGCCCTCATTAGAGCAGTCTCATTCTGGTTCAAATAAAACAAAGATCAACACCACGTGACGGTGAAAGCATTTCTCAGGTTGTTCACTGAGAACGCTCAGGTCCAACAGCAGCCATGAAACAGATCCAATACTGAGAGACGGGAGAACTCAGGAAACAGCTCGACCGTCTTTAACCTGAAGAAATAAAACTCAGCTTTCATCTGGCCTGAAATAAAATAGACTGTCGCCCTCGTTTGTTCTTTAACAACTCCCAACGTCGACTTTCTACCAGACAACTCTGCCCCTGAAATATGCCCGAGTCGGTCTCTTTAAATTCAATGTTAGAGAGCGCATTAACATCAACGTGCATCACTGCCAATTACAATAAAAAAAAATACCATAAAGATCACCGGTGTCAACAAAACATGAACATTCAAACTGCCGTTAGAGAAAAGAATTCATTTTCAACAAACGAGACCTTTTTTTTTTACATCCAATAGATTACTAGAGGAAAAATAATCTCGCTCTCTGTTTTCCATCCCCTTTGTGATGGGAAAACCGAGCCAGAGTGGGGATAAAGTGAGCTCGGTCTTCCCCGATCACTCGCTGAGGTGTGCGTGATCTTAACTCTGTCGGTGGCGGGCAGAAGCGTGAATGTGTGGCAGCAGGGCGCAGACACGTCTCCGTCCGTTGAGGACCCGCTAATGAATTCATTCAGAGCGGCCCCCTGAGACGGGCTTTGGATTGGCGAGCGCGTGGAGCTGACAGAGTGTGCATATGCAGGGAGCGCAATCAGCCGGGACAAATCCCCGCCCGGCTCAGCCTGAGGCGCCCTGGCTCTTCTGGAGAGGGCCCCCAGCTGATCATTTCATTTCAACATAAAGATCAATATTTTACAACAGTAAAATGATTTAGTGCGTAATCACACCACAAACAGCACCTCAGAGTGAGCCGCACACGAGTTTATTTGGTGCAAACTGATTAAACTAAAATAAAAAAGTAAAAGGGGAAATCCACCCAAACCCACTGAAATCTGTTTCTGCTTTTAAATCACCGCAATGGTCACGGACACATTTTTAAACAGTTTGGAGTCTCTGGGTTCAGGTTCACCTGTGAAGGATTGATGGATTTATCAGAGGACCTCGTTACCTCAGAGGCTGCTCAGGAGCAGTAAGTGCACCAACTCCTCGTTAAGAGTTTGGTTCCCATCAGGTCTTTGGGCAGCAGAGATCAAAGATTAAACTGCAGCAATCTTTTAAAAAAAAAAGAAAAAAAAAGAGCTGAATCCAACTCCACTGTCCTTTGAAATATTTCATAAATTTCATGTTCATGAGTTCAGTGGAAATATTAAACTGTTCAATAGTTAAAGTGAGAACATTTCCACATACACAGTGTGAACAGACCTCAAAGGGTTGGGACTAAACAGATGCGTGGCCTTAAGAAAACCACTTGTCAGTGAAGGGAATTGTGAAAAAAGATTTCAATTTGCTAGGGAGCATAAAAACTGGAGTCTGGAGGAGTTTCAAAAAGGTCGTGAGGTCGGATGAGTCCAGATTTACGAGGTTCCAGAGTGATGGGCACATTGGGGTGAGAACAGAGGCAGATTAAGTGATGCTCCCATCACGCCTAACGCCTGCTATCCAAGTATGTGGGGGAGGGCAGTGTTATGATCTCAGGGGGCTTCAGTTGGTCAGGTCTAGGCTCAGCAACGTTATTATCCCCAAAACTTAGGTCAGGTGACTACCTAAATATACTGAAGGACCAGGTTCTTTCAATCGCTGAACTTTTTCTTCCTTGATGGCACAGGCGTATTTCCAGGTGACAACCCCAGGATTCAGCAGGCTCAGACTGTGAAAGAGCAGTTCAGGCAGCATGTGAATCTTTAGCCTGAGCTGGATGTCACTCCATCATCAATACGAGATCTTGGTGCAAAATGAATGCAACTTGTTTTAATGGCCAGCAGGGGGCAAACTCCTTTTCAGATCTACAGGAAAGTGGCCCTTACGCTCACGCCATTTACGACCTCTGTAAACTCCTTCCTGGTGGATTTTTAGTGAATACAACATGATATTTATTTTGTATATTATTTAGAGTAAATATCGAGGCTATAGGGACATCACGGTGGCGTCGTGGTTACTAGAAGGTCTGGGTTCGAATACACCTTGACCCGGGTGTCTCTGTGTGGAGTTTGCATGTTCTCCCCATGTTTGCGTGGGATTTCCTCCCACAGCCCAAAGACATCCAGTTACTGGGGTTAGGTTAACTGGTGATTCTAAATTGCCCATAGGTGAACGGCTTCTGTCTCTCGGTTAGCCCTGCGACAGGCTGGCGACCTCTACGGGGTGTACCCTGCCTCTCGCCCTATGACAGGTTCTGGTTAAGGCTGCGATTATGGCAAAAAAACAAAACAAAACAAAACAACAAAAAAAAAACACTATCTTTGAGCTTCTCCTCAAAAAGGTTGTCCCTGTCTTTGTTTCTATGGTTAGCAGAAAGTTCTGTTCCATGTGTCATTCACCTTAGATGTTTTTCCATAGTGTCTCCATGAAAGCTAAAATATCCAAAAGTTATAATTCACCTCGTGGCAGAGATGCTCTTGATTTAATTTTTTTACAAAAGTTATCGTTACCTTTTGTTAGTAAGAACTTAATGTGATTAATCTTTTTACATGATGTCTAAATGAGACAAAAGAGCCGCTGAAAGACGACAAGTATGTGGAAGCTGAGGGAGAGAAGTACTGCCCTGAAAAATAAACTCTTAACCTCACAGCAATATTTTGGGAACTTAACATAATTTGGTTCTGTAACGCAGAAACAGGTTCACAAAGGTTCACGTCGTGCATAGTTTTATTAAAAAGGACTAAAATGCAGCTGCCTCTCCATTTGTAAAGGCGGAAATTTAGCTTGGATCGTGGTATGTAATGAAAGCTCGGAGTTCAAAGTTCAAAGAAAGCCATTAAAAGGTTTCTAAAGATGGCATCTGGGTGAAGTAAAGGTTTTACAAACCAGTGGGAATATGTTTCTCAGCAGGAAAAAAAAAAGAACACATCACTAATGAAGAAATGCTGCACACACTGTCACTTCAGCGTTACCTGGTAATAGTAGCGCAGCACCCAGCAGAGACCCTCCACGTACGACTGCACCACCTTACGCCTGAAATCCTCATCGGTCACGTCCACGTCAAACTTGGTCTTGTAGTATCTCTGCTTCCAGCCGTCCTCCCACAACCTGCCACACACACACACACACACACACACAGGGGTGGTTACACTCATTTAGAGGACCGAACGAATTTCCTTCACAAACACCAACAGGACTGATGTAGGAAAACAGCACACACAGGCTTTAAAGATGCCCAAACACGCACCCACACTGTGGACAAATATCGGCCATAGTCAGGCTGCTAATTTAGTGGTCAGCCTCCTTAAGAATTCAAACTGATGATAATTAAGTCACAAGAATCTCTGTCAGTGTGCGTGCACAGATCAGTCTCAGCCCAGCATGGCCAGCGAATGCGGTGCTGTGAAGAGCTGGCACTGCACAGCTGCTGTTAAGATCTCCTCACTTTGGTTTGCAGCTTTTACTCCCATCTTGAGATTTCAGTTTGTTTAGTGGTCACAGTGGAGCCCGTGATCAGCGTGCCACCGCATGCTTTATTCCTGCTGACGGGTTAGTAGACAGACCCAAACTGATTTTAAGGCATTTACACTCTAAAAAACCCATAACTCACAAACAAACATGATAAAACCAAACAAAAATGATATCATTGATGAGTGAACCTGCATAAAAATAACCCTGGAATGAAATTAGAGGAGGAGTAAAAAACAAAACATTTAGGATAAAAGAGCAACAACCACGCAGCCCCTCAGACATCACTAACACAAACTGGTGTTCAGAACTGAGTGTGTGTGTTTGTGGCAACAGCAGCAGACGCACAGTCGCCTTTAAGCTTTACGTGACAAGCACTGAAGCCTTTTCATGTGACGGCTGATTCTGTGTCATGAACAAAGATGTCAGAGTGAGGACGTTCTGCTGTTCTACAACGAGACTGTGACTCGATGGTGAAACAGTGTCAACTGCCACAGCCAATCACATGTCCTCTCCGCCAGTGGATTGTCCAAAAGGCCAGGAGATGACCTTTGGAGTCGTTAACTAGGCATCAAGGCCCACCTTCCCCAACGCTGACCTTTAAATAAAATCTAATTTGGCAAAATTTCTGCTCAAATCAACATTTTGGGGGTTAAAATCTGGATTAATGTGTCCACAGCTCCAGACTCCAGATGCAGTTTGCTTCACTGAACAGAGGAATAACGGTCTGATCCTGGCACCTCCAACAACTTCACAACATATATATACATACATTTTTAAATTGCTCCCACTGATGAACAGGCAAAAAAAAATGTATAACTACGTTAAGAATGAAGACAAGAATTTGGGAAATCAACTATTTTCCATTGGTATAAATAATGCTGATGGCCTAGAATTGTTAATCACTGGATGACATGATCAAATCTTTACACTTTAATTAAATCTGAGCAACACATTAACACAAATGGTTCATCTATAGGCTCAAAAACCAGCTGGAACAGTTCAATGGCTATGCCTTCGCGGTAGATTTGGGGCAGCGATGCCATTCTGCACACATAATCAGGGCCGTCCGGCATCTGTGCGGCGGATCCTCGGAGCGGCCCGCGGGGAGCGCCGACTCCTGAGAGAAAAGCCTCCATGAATACCAATTTAGCCCGATGGATTTAGCAGCTCTGACGAGTGCGTCACAGAGGAATTCACTCGAATGTTCCTGCTTTCCATATTAATCACGTGCAGAGGGGAAGTGGGAGCTGTTGAGCCGAGCAGGGAGTGTGCGTATAAATGTGTGTATAAATATGTGTGTGTGTGTGTGTGCAGTGGAGATGGCAGAGAGTTAAAGAGCTCGTGGTGCAGCTCGGTGGCATTAATGAGCACAGCTCTCCTCTTCTGTTTGTTAAAGTGACCTTTGCTGACTGGAGTTCATCTGGGCAGATTTATTTTTAAGGTGTTTTATTAACTATGGGCACACCGTTCCCCGGGTGTTCAAATCAGAGGTTATTTGTAGTTATGAAGGTGTTTCCAGGTATAAACAGCTTTAAGGAAAGTCAACAAGCAGCAGACGATTTACAATAATGGCAAAAATGAATGACTGACCTCATAAACAAACACAGCTTTGTTCTTGGCTGCTTTCTGGTCACCACATGAGCACAGCGGAGATATTAACCGTGTCGAGAAAGGAACCAATCAGCAGCCTGTCTGACGCACCAGCTGCATTTATTGGCCTTGTAATTTTAAACTGTCAGATTACAATCTTACAGTCTGTAACAAGATCAAATGATGACAAAGATATCTACAGGCAATGCCGCATAGCAAACATCCTCTTCTACAACAATAGAGTCAAGATGTCTATCACCTGTGTGTGTGTGTGTTCCTCACCTGAGTTTACAGAAACTCATGTAGCCTAAAATGACAGCATGAGATCATTTAAGGCTGTACCAAAAAAATCCTGTGTATAAGTTTATTTGTAGGCTCAAAACCTCTGAAAATGAAAGTTTTGTGGGTTTAACAAACAGAGGCCTCAGCAGACAAACTCGCAGTCCCACATGAGACACTGGTACAGATGTAGGAACCTTGTTTTTAATATCACTCTTATTGGGAGGTGCTCTAAAATCTAAGCTTGTCCACACTGTAATAATCAAAGTATTTGTGTGTGGGTCGCTTTACATTGAAACCACGCCCGCCCTGCCGCAGGAATCCCGCCCTCTCTGCTGTGACCCCGCCCACTCGGTTTGTGAGGGTTTACCTGACGTTGTCTTCGGGCTCGGGCTCGCTGTCACTGTCCTCAGCTTTCCTCTTCATTCCCCTTTCTGCGCCGTCACTAGGGCCTGCAGACGACTGCTGAGGGTGACAAAACCCCAAAGCGCACAAGCAGAAGAAAATGCACCGATGAGAAACAAAACCACGGCAGTAAACGACCAGGAATCACCTAGAGTAAGAATTTAAATGACATTTCTCTACACGACAACACTGGCCCAACTACTTGAGCACGAGCAGAAGCGCTCTCAGAGACAACAGATGTACATGGCGGCTCTTCTTCCTCAGCAGCAGCAGCGCTGCAGTGTCCGAGCAGCTTCTTCAGAGCGGCGACGCTGGAAATCACAGCAGATTTTAAGCATGGCTTTAAATTTTCTCAACGAGCTTTCCGATCACTGAGCTCCGCAGCACTCATTGTTTCTAACTGTACACCGGGATCAATGACTGCTTTGCATTTTAATTTTACTCAAAATGATTTGTTCTTGCGAGAAGATGTAACACATTATTGGCAATATGACTACACACATTTCTCTTCTTTCTGTGATTTATATATAACTAATAATTTGGTTTTTGGAGAGAACAGATCACAAATGTATTACTTTAGAAAAACCATACCCAAGTACAGAACGCAGTAAAATGTCCTTGACGGTTCTCTGAAGCCACAAAACATCTAAATGCCTCACATATAAAATTCATTAAAAGTCCAATAAAGCTTGAACCGTTCACTGATTATGGATATTTCTCAGATTAAACTGAAGCATGATTATTGGTTACTTGTTTAAGGAAGGGCACATAGACATTGCCTGATACGCTTGCTATAAATGCAGACATGAGCAGTAAAAATGAATCATTTTAAGTCCACAGTGAACCCAAAGCATGCCACAGAGGGAACACAGAAGGTACCATTGTGCACCGCTTCAGTTTTAAAGATAAATGCAGATATTATAAGATAAACTAATACATTATTTAGTTAATATTGAGCGTTATAAGGCCTTTTTGCTGATAATGTGTTGGCTGTCAGGTAAAGCTGTTGGATATACGTGTGTGTATTTTCTGTGTTTGAAGGACGCTGTCGCCGCTACCTTAGCTCCTCAGCCTCCCCCCCCCAAGCCTTTGTGCTCCTTTCATTCATGTGCTAATATATGGCCGCCTATTCACAGTCGATAAATTTTAACGCTGCACGAGGGCAGGAAATTTACCGAATTGAGACACACTTTAAAAACAGAAGCGTGGCCATGAACTGAACTAAACGGCAGCATCTGTATTCAAAGCAGGCTGCCAACTGCTTCAAATAGAAATACTGCCAGACAGGAAACACATAAACTAAAAGACAGAACGACACTTAAACTAAATAAATTTTTACAGTTTGCTGATGGTAAAATCTCTGTGTGTGTGTTGGGGGGAGAGCTACTTTCCCAATAATCTAGAGAGCAGAATTGCATTCCCTAAATCCTTAAGCGGGTGTTTTCCAGCCCCTGCAGGTGCAAACAGACACACTTAAGAGAAGAGGAGGGAAGACGACTGTGGAGCTGCGACATTAGATTATTCAGGGTGAAGGGGGGAGAGAAATCTTCCTATGAGTGAAACATTAAAATGGTGCCGCAGGAACTGCTGCTGTGTCAGTGGTTTGGTTTTAACAGGTTATAATGGTCTAAAAGGCTCATATTAATTAAAGTAGAATTACTGCTCTGAAGAGGAAAATAAAGGTGAAGAATCCCACAAAATGGCAGTATTTCTAGCAGGGGTGTAACGGCACACACCGACTGGTGGGCATTTTGGTTTTTGAATGTGTCCGAAAAAGGAGCTCTCTCATTATGGTCGTCTCAGGCACAGCTCTGAGCGCGAGCTCTGGAGCTCCTCCCACTCGCTGTTCAAATCTTCCACTTATGAGGGGCAGCCAATCAGAAGACGGTCAGCTTTCACGGAGACGGGGAGCAGCATTAAATGTGGAGGAGCTAAGACAGCTTATTTCAACAGGAAGAGCTGCGGGGCTGCACCGAGGATCGGTATAAGATAAATGTTTATTCTGAACTGGGACTCATGCACAGCTGCAGTCCAAGAATAAAAAAATATGGCGCTCATAGTAGTGCAACAGGTCGACTTTTACACAATGGCAAAACTTACGTTTCCTCCGTTCTTCATCATGGCCTTCAGGGACTGAGCAGCATTCTGAAGGAACAAAAGAACGTCATGGCCCACAGCAATAAAATCTCACATTTCAGAACATCTTCCTCTTCCTGACAGCATGCAATACAATGATCACATGACTTACGGGCCCATTATACCTGCTGTTCTCGCCCTTGCAAATGGCGCAACACGATAAAACTGATGTCACACCTGCCGGATGAGCTTTGGTGTCATTTTGTCAGTGTGTGTAACCTCACGCGGTGTACAATCGTGGCAGTTTTTAACTGCCAGTTTTGCAGAAGCTCAGAGATTCATACAAGATGAGGCTTTCTGGGGCAAAAAAACTCCAATAAATGTGGGATTTTAACCTCTTCTCTTCATATACCAGCGCTGATATGGAGGTCCTGTCTGAGCTGCGACAGGAGAATAATGCAGCTATAAGTGCTTGTGCGGTGATGTCACTGTGTGTGCGCAACACAAACAATGCAGCAAGTTTAATGGGCCCGCAAGAAGAACGCAATGTGCGATTGGACCACAGCATAAAAGCTGTACACTGGTATGGATGGTTAACTGGTCCAGCTCACTGATAAATCACATACTGAAGTTTCCTCAGCAAGGAAACTCTCAGAATGGGCGATCACAAAAACTTTACGCTACAATCAGTACCGCTAAACTTCTCCTAAATAAAGTTCTGCAAACCTGTGACCATCAAGGCTCACACACTTTAGACTCTTGCAGGATAAATAAATAATAAATGAGAGAAACTCTTCGTGCGGTACAAACACCCAGTGTTACCATGTTGGACTGCATCCTCATATCATAGGCCTGGTGCCGAGCATTGTGGACGGCCTCGGGTCGGTCCCTTCTCCCCAGGGCCTGAGGGGCGAACTGACCCGTGGTCAGGTAGGCAGGGCCCTGATGCTCCGCCTGCACAAACATGGAGAGAAAAAACAAACTCAGCATAGAGCCCAAAACTGTAAGAATGCAAGTATCCCAACTCAGAAACCAAACATGTCACGTTTCAGACACTTTGGGAAACATCAGGATCAGTGGGAATGCTCGGAGAGTGGGTGATGGACCAGGAACACGGCTACAGCAGGACAATTAACCAATAAAATAATTTCTTTACATATCAAGTGACTGATTACAACAGATGGGCTGGGAAAGTTATGGTAAACTATAAAGCAATGCCAAAATATTACTTTACTCACTTTCATTCTTTTCCTTTTCTCTTTATTTCTCCTCTTAAAGTTTTCCTACAGAAAGAAAATGACACTGTGAGCCACAAAACAAACTTCAAACCCTCAAACATTCACTCCTCTTCATCTCAGGTCTCAAAGACCAAATCTGAGGAAAGAAGAGGCGAACTCTCACTTCGTCCTCCTTGCGTTTCTTGAAGATGTTGTCCTCGGCCACGCCCACTGCCTGCATGATCAGCTCAACTCGCTCCAGGTTGACGTATCCGTTCTCTGTCAGGTAACCCTGCAGGAAAAACAGATGTTCTGTGTTATTTGGACACGTCCTACACTTCCCAGAATGCATTTCCAGACCCCCCTGAGAAAAGGGGAGTGACAACAGGGTTTTTCCAGGCTCAGAATGAGCCGTGGACACTGTGGCCTGCAGCGCTCACATAAAATGATGACACTCACTCCAGTTTTGTGTACAACGTCTTTGTAGATTCTGACCAGTCGATCTATCGCCCCCTCTCTGCACAGGAAGGGGAAAAAACAAAGCGATGAGCCAAAGATGAGACACTCAGCATTCATTTCATTATTAGGGATGGGATCCTGAACAGACACTGAAAATCTCAACTCATCTTTTTTTACAAAGCTCCTTTTATACAAATAATTGTTTTGTTGCAATGAAGAAAAACTTGTGATGGTTCGTTAACTCTGACCTGAACTTGTGATCTTCTAATTAGATAAAGCTTACATGGTGTGTAGCCTTTTTTTTTATTTACATTTTTTCTTAGATGACCTTTTCTGTGATTTTTTTTATTTTGCTCATTTTATTTTTTTTATTTATTCTCCATCTTTTATTTTTATCATTCTTTATTTTTTTTGATAATTTTTTGATAAGCAGTAGAAAAATGGATTTTATTATTATTATTATTATGTATCGGCTCCATAGTATATACACATACTCGCCCAACAAGTGAAAGATCCCTAATCCAAGCCTGGGGAGGAGAAAGAAACACCTTTTGTGGGTAAAGAAAATCAAACCTGTTGTAGCGGCTCTTGTGTTTTATTTTTTTGTTCATTTTCTTTTATTTTGTCATTTTTTTAACTGTTATTTATTTTTATGCATTTGTGGTGTATCATTAAAAGATATATTCGTAAACCAAGATTTAAAGCAGCCCCCCTGCTCTTTCCTCTGATTCCTCATTAACTGGTCAATGTAAGGTTGATTCTGATGTTCTGATTCAACATCCACCTCGCTGGATCATGTGATTTCCGATGGCGCTTCAATGCGCACACAGAAACATGCCGGGCATTTACACCATAACAGTAAACCTATGTGTGTACCTATGTGCTTTGTAATATGTTCTTTAATAACTTTTCTCTGCAGACACACCTGTGACCCCTTCGTCCTAAATCTAAAACACTTTTATGCGGCGGGTTTCAGAATGACAGTCCTTGATGAAAGAACTGTAGAAAGCAGCTCTAGGGCGGCTGAACCGATGCTCACCTAATTTCTAAGGACGGAAGATGGGGCAGGAAGTCATTTCCAACAAAGAAGCACATGAAGACCCAGTCGTCGACACTCCTTTCAAAGTCAAAGGGAAATGGCAGGCTGGCCATGGTCAGCTCTCTGGCCAGATACTTAACAGAGAAAGAGACACAAAATGTGACTTTACCAGTGATGTGATCATGATCAAATGCTGTCCCTGACAGAAACATGCAGATCTATAACAAAATCATCAGTGTTTCTGGAGTGCTAACAGCTAATTTTCAAGGTAAGGCTGAAGCCTTACAGCTGAGCTAACCTATAAATGACTGAACAGAATATATTACTGAAATATTAAACATACGCTATACTGCCAAAAGCATTGCATTGCCTTCACACAGATATGCACTTTAGTTTAGTTTTGTTTAAGATCCCCATTAGCTGCAGCAAAGCAGCAGCTATTCTTCCTGGGGTCTCGAGTAACATCCATCCTTAATCCAGAGGCTTTAATATGATGTGGGCCCACCCCTTGCAACTATAACAGCTTCAGCTCTTCTGGGAAGGCTTTCCACAGGTTTAGGAGTGTTTATAGGAGTTTCTGACCATTCTTCCAGAAGCACATCTGTGAGGTCAGACACTGATGTTGGAGAGAAGGCCTGGCTCACAGTCTCCACTCTAATCCACCCCAAAGGTATTCTATCAGGCTGAGGTCAGGACTCTGCAGGCCAGTCAAGTTCTTCCACCCAAAACTGGCTCATCCATGTCTTTATGGAGCTGCTTTTTGCACTGGTGTGCAGCCAAGTTGGAACAGGAAGGGGCCATCCCCAAACTGTTCCCACAGAGTTGGGAGCATCAAACTGTCCCAAATGTCTTGGTATGCTGAAGCATTAAGAGTTCCTTTCACTGGAACTAAGGGGCGGAGCCCAACTCCTGAAAAACACCCCCACACCACCAAACTTTACACTTGGCACAATGCAGTCAGACAGGTACCGTTCCCCTGGCAACCACCAAACCCAGACTCCTCCATCAGATTGGCAGATGGAGAAGTGTGATTCATCCCTCCAGAGAACATGTCTCCACTGCTCTAGAGTCCAGTGGCGGCGTGCTTTACACCACTGCATCCGACGCTTTGCATTGAGCTTGGTGATGTAAGGCTTGGATGCAGCTGCCATGGAAACCCATTCCATGAAGCTCTCTGCACACTGTTCTTGAGCTGATCTGAAGGCCACATGAAGGTTGGAGGGCTGTAGGGACTGACTCTGCAGAAAGATGGTGACCTTGTGCACTATGACCCTCAGCATCCACTGACCCCACTCTGTGATTTTACGTGGCCTACCACTTCATGGCTGAGTTGCTGTTGTTCCCAGTCACTTCCTCTTTGTTATAATCCCACTAACAGCTGACTGTGGAATATTTAGTAGTGACAGGAAGATACCTGTGCAACAAGTCCAATCAGGGTACCACGCTGGAGTTCCCTGAGCTCCTGAGAGCGACCCATTCTTTCACTGATGTTTGTACAAGCAGTCTGCATGCCGAGGTGTTGGTTTACACACCTGTGGAGGTGACTGGAACACCTGGGTTCAGTTATTTGGATGGTGAGTGGATACTGTTGACAATTTAGTGTATATAAAGAATTTTCAAACCACAGGTCTTTAAGACAACTGTTGCTTGGCCATTTGAAAGAGTTGTTTTTACCATAATTTTAAGCACCAAAAAGGCAGCACACTGTGTTCCATTCCTGTGAGGGTCAAACTAACGATAAGTGAAATTTGTACACTTACAATCAAATAATGCAAATTTTATCATTTTTATTCAAATTTCATGTTTGACAACAAAAGGTAAAATCAACAATAAGACACGCTGCTGCAAAAAAAAACAAAGCAAGTTTAACAGAGTGAGTATGAGTCACTGACCTCCCGCAGAACACACAGCCTGATGAATATGAACTCCTGCTCGGCCACCGGAACCGTGTCGGCAAACTCATCGTGCTGCAAGACAGTCACAGGTTCTTACATCAAGTCTGCCAACAGAGTCCTTTCTGTGTGCTTTAGATGAATTCAGACACACTTTAATCCAACTGAAGCTTGTGTCAAAAACACAGCTGCTTCTTGCCAGTCACAGGACATCAACACTTTTATGGGACATCACTGCAGACTGGACAGCAGGTGTGCACCAAACTCTCAGTTTTCATCATGCAATAGGCAAACTGGAGGTTAGCATTAGATAAACAAACGTGGTGAGGTGTAGTTCAGTGACCTTCCTTTCCTTTGTAGGGCAGCAAACAGCCAAGCGCTAATAAGGACATAAACTTTAGAGTCGAGTTCCTCACCTGTCCCCGCTTCTCTCTGGGCATCCCCTGACAGTCCTTGATCTCGTGGCCCATCTGTCCGCAGAGAGCGCAGGGTCGTGGTTTGTTGGGTTTAAACTCCTCTCTGATGATGGTGAAGTTTGGCTCGTGTGTGGCCAGGCCCAGCATGATCAGGTCAGCTGAAGTGCAAAGAAAACACAGCGAAAGCAAGGACTACTTTGTTAAAATATAAATTAGCCATTCAGACAGCAACACAAGATCACTTGAATATGGCAGGTCAGGGAAGGTAAATGATTTCTATTAAGAGCACTTATCCTGACATTCAGCGGGTGGATCTGAAGGCTTACCGTCAGCTCCACACAGGCAGTGGTGTGTGTTGGGGTCATGGTTGGGTTGAGCTGCGAGAGGGAACAATAAACATCGAGTTAGCAGTGTAGTAGTGAAGGTTGGTACTTAACGTGTGGTCATCACAGGTCACCTATCAAATCTGACTTCAAAATAAAAGTCAACATGACACTCAAGAGCACTTTTATTTTGAACTGTGACCAGGCCACTTCATGTGAATCCACTTAGATAAAGCCCATATTTGTTGTTTTTCCATTTATGCTGGGAATTACTGTGCTTTTTCTTTTCTTCTATCATATGTGTACTGTTCCATTAAACATGGCCAAAGATTCAAATAAAGGTGAACATATATAAAAGCTCAGGCATCAGACTGCTCCACTCTATTCCACTGTTGGGCTTGTATGATGTCATTGAGAGGGGATATCCCTAAAATGGTCATCTCAGGCACAGAAGCTGTTCTAACCTTCTGTTTGGAAGCAACAGCCAATCACGAGAAACTTGGCTTTAAGGAGGAGGGACAAACACATCTCATTTCAGACAGAGGATGAACTGAGGGGACGCACCGAGGCCCAGCGTAAGACAAATAAGAATTATTTTGAACGGTGAATCTCGCAAAGCCACTTCAGTAAAATCATGGAGTTGAAATTGTCATAACGGGTCCACTTTGATGAAATCTCTGGTATTGCATTGAGTATTGGCATTAATGTGCACACCTCTCTGTCTCCTGATGAAGTCCATAATCTTGTGTTCACCTTCACCTGGAACACTGGCATCCGACAGGAAGACCTGGAAAACAGCACAACTAAAGATTAGTGACTGAATACTAAATATGTAAACTGCCAGGAGCTAAAACTGCAAACAAAGAGGAAGGAAGGATGATTAAATTCTATTAAACTCACAACAACGTTCTTCCATCCTGGATCGTTGGTGAGTCTGTCGGCCACGTAGTATCGCAGACAGTGTGCCAGGTTGTCCATGAACTCTGTTCCCTGGAGATACAAGTCACTCAGTCAGTCACTCCAGAATAAATCCCGTTATTACGTTGTTACAAGTAAATAAAAAGATTTCCCTGAATGCCGCAAACTTACTGGAGTGATACAGTTGCTGTCAAACCTTTCTTTAATCTCATCAGGAGGAAGATAACCGCCTGTAGAGGGAAAACCACGAGAATAAGATTATACAGGGGAAGAATATTTACTAAAAAGCACAGTTAGCGCCTTGCGGCTATAAGCCTTACACTAAAACAGATCAGAGAACAGCAGCAGAGGCAGAAACTGAGCTGAAATTGATCAAAAGCACATAAAACATGTTGGATTGTTGCAGGCTTCACAGGTGCTTGCTTAACTCTCTTTACAAGGTTCTGAAGCGTCACCATAAATGAGGTTTCAACCCTCCTCCCAAATGAAAATCACTAGGACTCGAGCTTTAAATACACGTTTATTAAATCCTCGTAACAATGCCTACAGACTCTTTGATTCGAGGCTTTAACTGCAGCTGTTCAGGCTCTGACTGCCGGCCTTCATCGCGAGGTTTACTTGGAACAGAAATGTCTCAGAGATGCCCGGAGAGACGGGTACAACTTTAAATATGAACTATCCTGTTTAAAAAAAATAAAATAAAATAAAATCCTGTCCTGCATGAAATCTTTTTTGCATAATGTTGTTTAACATGTGAGGCTTGTATACAGTGTGTAATCTTAAGGACACGACATGCAAATATAATCTCAGTACGTTCAGTGCAAAGAGCTAAATAAGGCACACCTTTCTGGATGACCTCCTCTCTCATGCGATTCTTCTCCTCCGTCAGCTCGACTCCTTCTTTGGAGGCGCGAAACCGCCGAGAGCGCTGCTGGTTCATTTTGGCACGTGGAGCCTGGGAACAATTAAACCGCTGTTTACATCAAAGCTACTGACAGAGCCAGCAGCCCTGGTAGTGACTCAGAGGGAATGCAGTGTGCTAATGTGTATTTCTAGTCCTGTTATTGGTGACCTCGGGTTTTGTAAACAGTAATTTATTTGTATAAATAAATAATTTTAAACATTTACCCACTTTGGCACTGCAGCAGTCAGGTAAGAGTGAGGAGCCATTTTTGTTAGATATGTCAGGAGTGTTGGTTCGATATTTGTCTTTGGTTAGGTCAGATTAGGGAACAGAGGAACCTTTTGTTTGTTGCTCGCTTCCTAATAAATCCATTTTCAACTATTCTGTGCTGCTGGCCATTTCTTGGGAGTGGTCAGAGCGGAGAGTCACGCCTCTCTTTATGCCCAGGTAACACACAACAGAACATCTGTCAGCATTTACTATCACAGCACTGAACTACCATAAACCTAAACGACACAAACACAGCTTCAACTAAAAGTTAAAGCAGACTAAAATCTACAATCTCAGAAATGCCGATTACTGCCATATTTAAAAGAAAACTATTTATCAACCAGAAGGCCAATCAGAGCACAAGAGCACTACACTGTTTAGCAAGTTTAAAAAAAAAAAAAGCGATCAGCCCCGAAATGTAATGGATTCTTCCTTAAACCCAAGCTTCCCGTTTCCAACAACTTTCACAAAATTTAAGCTTCAAAGGTTTATGTAATCCTGCTTATAGATCTCAGTATACCTGGTAACTACTCTGATAACACAAATACTCTCGCTAGAAAGCACCTCTCCAGATAAGGACATAAGTCACGACTGACGGTGAATATGTTTGCACGTTGGACTGAAATCTGAAGACGGCGCCTTTACTTTAAGATTTAAAAGAAAAACCATGTAAATCAGGTAAATGCTGATCAGTGGAAAAGGCTGCACTCTTCTGTTAACGGCAGCGGCTCACCACTCCATCGATGGCCATGTAGAGAACTCTCCTCGGCCGCACGATATTGAATAGGCGGTCAATGTACTCAAAAATGGCGACCATCATCTCATCCTCGTTTTTGGGAGCCGGTCTGTGCAGGAAGACACAAAGTGAAGAATTATATAAACTTTTACATGTTTTGAAAAATTTTATTCCTGGTTTACTACTGCAATTATTAAAATGTTGACATATATTGAACACAAATTCACTGTTAAGCTGAAGACATATTGTAACAGAAACCCGATTGCCTGCATAACAAAACCCTGAAGATTTAGAGAGACTGCTTCAAAGAAATGATTCATTTCCAATTAAATTAGTGAAAGCAAAAACCTCTGAGGAAAAATGCTTCTTTCTTAATAGAAGCCTGAAATAATTTACTGGAATGAACCGAGCTGTAAAGACAGAAGTCTCTGATGTTCAAGCTCCTACTTGTCTTCTGGATGTGTGCAGGGGTGAATGATCCCGTTCATGTCCAGGTACAAATTGTCAAATTCCACCTCATTGGGGTTCGGCTTGGTTGTATCAACGGGAATTCGAACGCCATTACACTCCTTCCCCTGTGAACACAAAAGGAAACAAGAACTAACACACTGTCTGCATCAGAGCTGCAGCTCGCAGCTGCTGTGAGCTGCACTGACACAGAACGCAGTTACTTTTCTAAGGAAGCGCACGCCAGGTCACAGCACAGGACTTTGTTGATCATGCCATAAATTTAATGCATTAGTATAAATATACCGGGATATTCGACTTGAATAGGCTCCAGCCCCCGACCCTGAATTAGGTTTTCCAGTGTTTCTAAGGCCACAGAGACCTTAATGTTTGCACCAAATTATAATCAGTTCATCTTTGAGTTCAGGTGAAAATCTGACCTACAGTTCTGTGCAAAAGTGTTGAGCCACTGCTCTTCTTTTTGAGGACAATGGGATATAGGTGCAATGATTTATTGAAACGTGTGCAAACATAAACAGAAATATAGAAGGCAAAAACAGAGTTTGTACAATTTTAATGAGTTTGAACATTAATATTTGGTATGACTGCTTTTATTCTTTAGCACAGCCTGAACTCTCTGAGGCAGCTTCCTGTAGTTTCTTTCAGCAGTCTTCGGGGATAGTTCTCTTGGCTTCCTGAAGGACATTCAAAGCTCTTCTTTGGACGTTTCTGCCTTTTTTTCTGTTCTGTTCTGTGGATGATCCCACACATAATGTTGAGGTCCGGGCTCTGTGGAGGCCAATCGATAACTGATAGTGTTCCACTGTGTGTTTTTCTACCTAGGGATGCTTTTACTGCACTGGCAGTGTGTTTGGGATCATTGTCATGATGAAAAATGAAGCTATTGCCAATCAGATGCCCTTTCATGCTGGATCAAAATCTGACTGTAATTTTCTGCATTCATAATTCCATCAATGCTGACAAGATCCGCAACACCACTGAGTGAAATACAGCCCCAAACCATGACAAAGCCTCCACCGAGTTTTACAGATGGCTGCAGACACTCACTGTTCGACCTCTCTCCTAGACTTGTCTGTACATACTGGTGCCGATTCGAACCAAAGTTTTTCATCACTCCATCGGGCCTGATGCCACTGATTATCAGTCCAGTTCTTGTGCCTGTTAGCCCTCCTTAATGGCTTATTGCTGAGATTTCTGATGAGGCTTCAGTGAACAGTTGAAGGATCAGCTGAAGGTCCTGATGCTTCCCCCAGGTCCTGTATCAGGTCTTTGCTGGATTTCTTAAGGACATGACTTTCAGATGCTGTTCATCTGCTGCAGATAGTTTTTTAGGCCTCACACACTTCACCTTTTGTCCTCTGCTTGTCCAGTTTCCTCAGCTTTTTAAGGACACACTGCACACCATGCTGAGATATGCCAAATTTTCAGCTTTGGGAATCACCTTGTTGGTCCGAAAATACTTTTTTATGCTGTCAAGCTGTGTTATCTTTGGCTTTTTTTTTTTTTAACAGATTCAAATAAACAGATGGGAACAAATTATGTGTTTTTGTGACAGGCTGCTGCAGCAAAGTGCCTAAAGACACAATTTAAAAGTGTTTCTTTGTTAAGCTGTCTGTTATTTTCAGCCACAACTCTGGTTCATCGCTTGATTTAGGAGCACCTTTTATGCCTCAATGATTGACAGGTCACTGTAAAGTCAGCTAACAAACAAAAACCTTCCTCTGAAAATGCTCGGGTACAAGGACTGCACTGAAAATGAGTGAAAAAGAAACGTTGAAAGGCCTTTAGATACCTGGAGTTACTGCTCAGGACAATTAAAAAAATTATGGCTGCTCGGAAACAAAACATTCAGAAATGTGGGGAGGCTCAAGACTTTTGCACAACTCTGTCTGACGCGACATCAGTGAAATAATTCCAGAGAATTAATAATTAAAGCGACACAACAACAAACAGCTGAGGGGCCGGAACAAAGACTCACACCTTTCTGAGTTTTTTCGCGGCCGTTCCCGGCAGGTTAAAGTTCCGCGTGCGTGTGAAACAGCAGCAGTTTGTTTACAGTCTCACGTGGAGGTAAACACAAACTCCACGAGCGTTAGTTTCTCGTGTCCACGGTAATCGAAACCTTTCACGGCACCGGACGAACGGCAGCCGAGCCGGCAGCAGTTAAAACGCCGTCGCCGGAGGGAGAGGAGCGTTAAAAAGCCTCCCGGTGCGTTGCTGCTAGCTTCGATGCTAACTACTCACCTTCTCCTCCACGCAGTGCACGATGATTGACGGATACTTCCGACTGAGCCAACGGAAAAACGCCGGAACTCCCATCTCCGGAAAACTGTCGCTTCTGTGTTAACCGCTAAAATATGAATAAGTAGGAAATTATTAAAACAACTCAATTAAAAGTACAGATTAGCTGCAGATGCGTCGGCTACGTGCTGCTGGCCATGGCCGAATAGTACCTTTTCCGGTTTACATCGACTATTTCCGGAGCGTTTCAAAGAGCCGCGAAACTCCACACAGCGTCACCAATGGCCAGAAACGGTACTGCAGGTGTCCCACGGTCCTGATGGCGGCGGCAACTGATCCACTGATCCTAGTTTACCACCTTTATCAGTGCAAACAATCAAACTAGAAACATGGGCTGAACATTAGAGTCTGGACTTTCTGCTTATTACTTTATTCTTTTAGGAATATTAATATTCAGGTATGCAGGTAATTTAAAACTAAACTGAGTATGATGTTTGTAAGTGAAAAGAAAGCCCTGAAGTTGGTTTCTTCACTCAGCATGTTTAAATTTATTTGCGATGAGCCACATCTGTTTGTTTGTTTACAGCAAAACTACCACTTTGATTAATACCAAAATTTCCCGAAAGATGGGCAATAACTCCATGATCCCCTGATTCAATTTTTGCAAGGTCAGAGGTCAAGGTTTTCTGAAACTCTCATGAACGATGTGAGGTATGATGTTAAAATTCAAACCAGATGCAGCTACGAAGAATCTCGGACGAGTTCGAATCTCGGCGACCTTGACCTGAGGGTAAAGGTCAAAGGTAAATAGAAAGACAGGCCCTGTGTTGAGTGACGCGTTTGTGAGATGGAACAGCTAAACCGCAAAACCTTGCGCAGGGGGCGGGGCACCACCTGTTTATTGTTGTCCTTCATTTGTTTGTTATTATCATTTTCCATGTTTGTTTATACGTTTGTTTTCTAAATGCTCGAATTTGTCAGCATGTTTTTTGTTTGTGTTTAGTTAATAATTAAGTGGCTAGTGTAAAGTTAATGTTTAAAAACTGCTGCAATGTTTTCAGTGAATTTGTTAAATAATGGAGATTATATATTTTTAAATTTATTTTTAGTTATTTTTTGTTCATGTTTATCATACATTCCTCGGTGTAAACTGTCCCTGCACGGTTTCTATTAATTATTAATCTCCTTTAAATACTTTTTTGCACAGAGACAAATTTCTAATATTTCAAAATAAAAGCATTCTGCTTGGGTCAGTCCCTCATTAAAAAAAATGCATCTTATTTGTTCATTGTGTTTATTGTGTATTATATTGTGTATGTTTCACAGCACAGATACAGCAAAGTAGTGAGATGTGTGTTACTTGTTGTGCCTTTGCATTTCTCTTTAAAACTTTATGATTTCAACCTAAATACAAATAAATATTTTTAGAAAACATTCTGACACTGGCCATTCTAAGAGAAGTTCTTATAAGATACTTATTAACATAAATCATATATTAGTAAAACTATATGAGCGTTAATAATGGCATCAAATATGTCTATCGTTAGCTTACAAAACAATCACAAAAACAGTTCATAGATTATTTAAGGATATCAATACAATCATTGTAATTAAAGATAATAACTTTAATATGCATCAACAATAAAAGAAATCAAAAAGGAAAACAAGACACTGGATATTTATGACTTGTATGCAAATTATATGCACTTCTAATAATTTATTGATTCTCTGGTTATATTTTTTTTTTTGCAGTATTGTAATAACAGTGAGTTTTTCGCGCTGTCGCTCAGTATTTCTGTTTAACTCAAACCGTGGGGGAAACATTTAGCTCAATAACAGCGATAATAATGAAAGCAGAATAAAGGGCATTTCTAAGGCTGAGTTTTCGTTTTAAAAGCAGAGGCTGAAATGTAAACAGTGTTTTGAAGACGCCACCAAACGCCAGCAGGTGTGTGAGAGGTGTGATCCTCGCAGAGGCCCACTCGTGTCCATACTCCCTGTAATTGCGCTGTGGTTGATCTTACGTGATGTTCCTTTAATGGGGACTCTCTGAGCAGATGCCCTCTCGCTTCCCGGCCCTGCAGCAGCACATTTAAGGTGAATTAGATTTTTTTTCCCCCTCCCTCCTCTCCTCCTCACCGGTTCGTGCAGCGGGGGAAAGGGGGCCATTAGCCTCCCCTCTCCAGGCAGGGCGGGTCTGTCATCAACACTGCAGTATTATTACTGCAAAGAGCCGCTGATGGAAAACACTTGGCCTGCTCCGACGAGCCATTTCCATAAACATTTACGCTGGAGCTGCTGGTAATAGGACGGGGCCGTCATTTTAGTGTTTGTGGAGAGAAATAGAGAAGATAAAGTGAAATCTGATGCAAATAGCAGATGTGAAAGCGCGCAGAGGCGCTGCAGCTCAGGAATATGACACGGGAATACTCAGGTATCTGCAGGCGATGTGGCTACTGAACTCATTCTCGGCTTTGGATGACTGCAGGCCAACTTCCGTGGAGTTGCACTGCTGAGAGAAAGTGGGAATTTTGGTTTTTCAGAGCAAACGCACAGCAGAGGTGTCATTCTGACGAGAGAAAATCACTTTAACTAAAAGCTAACTGAAATACGAAGGTTCAGTCTTTATCTCAGTCTGTGAGCTGATTGTTCAGGAGATTCTCGGGCTTTCATGTTCCCGAGCGTGCATGAGACTGAAAGAGGGAGAGCGCCCTCACCTGGTGGATCATCGTCATCATCACCTGCCCGAAACTTCAGCCTCGTGAACGCGTCTGTTTACGTGCTTTGCCCGCTTTACTGCGGCTCAGCCCAGCTGCTTCACACAGGAAGCTGCTAAAGTGTCTGAATCTCACAGTTTCATAAAGAGAACATTTATTTTTTTTAAAAGATTCTGCATAATACAAATCTGCATAAACATGTTCACATGAGCACGTGTCCATGGACGTTAACTTTGATCAAATTCACACACATAAATCCAACAATACAGATTTTGTCAGTGGATCCCAGTGGGTGATAAAAAAAAAAGGTTTATATAATTATTTTTCCAATCTTTTCTGCTGAAGCGTCATTGCAGGATTCAGCCTCGTGTCTCTGGTTTTACTTTGTCTCATGCAACAAATTTAAGTGACAAAAGCAAAAACACGCAGGTGTTTTCTGTGAGTGGGACACGCTCTGCAGCCTGGGGCCAGCTGGGCTTTTACGCAGTGATGTCACAGTTACAGTGAAACCCACATTATCATTTCTGTGACTACAATGTACAGGTGTTCCCTAAATGCATCACAAGAAGGCAATCGTCAAGTTGTTCTAAAAAGAGGGCAGATGTACTGAGTGTGTGTGTGTGTGTGTGTGTGTGTGTATAGAGTGGATAGAGGATGATTTCCAGCTTTCACCAATGAAAAACCCAAAGACAGAAAAGATTATATAAAACCACATTCAGTCGCCTTTGTGAGAAATAGTTTGTGGACATTATTGAAATTTTGGAAAATAACTTTTTCACAGCCCCCACATGAGACTGTTTGGGCTTCAGAATTAGGTTTAGGTTAGGCTCAGGGTTCGGCTCTTAGACTCTGGGGTAAGCGGTTTACTAATATCAGCAAGTGTTCCTCACAAATGTAGCCAAACAGAGGTGGGAAGTTTCATGCAGAGTCTCAGTTATCCAGGTCATGACGTGCAGCTGGACTTCATTTTGGTTCGCCCGTTTTGTGATCCCTTCCCAGCCCGCACTCGCACCTTGATTCGTGTGATCTCAGCAGCTCACATGATGGCAGGGTGGGGCAGCGCGTCACAGAGGATTCACATCTTGGCCCCTGTGACGGTAATGACCCTTGGCTCACATGAATAACGGTGAGCCGGCCTCCTTCAGGCCCACCTCCAAAGGGGACAAACTCACATGGGGTTAAACACCTGGGACTCTCCGTCAGTGATTTAAGAGCTGAAGAAGCTCCTTGGATCAGAGGTGAAACATCTTCATGGAGCAAAGAGAAGCCCAGCCACCTTCAGCTCATCATTCAAAAGAAAGCGACTGGTACTTAAAGAGCACTTCTCTCCTGTATCAGAGTGCTTTCTTACTGCAAGCGTCATTTACACAAGTGCTTTTTTCTCTCCCTGCACGCCGTACCTGACATTCACAGCTCAGACGGCTGCATCAGGGCCAACTCAGGGTTTAAGATTAAGACTAGAGGAGCCGGGGATCAAACCACCAGCCTTCTCACTGGTCGACCGCTCTCCCTCCAGTACCACAGAATACTTCATTACTGTACTTAAGTAGTTTTCAGGTATCTGTAGGACTACTTTACTTAACTATGAAAGCATTTTACTTTACTGTGGTTTTAATACATGGGCGCTTATTTCATGCAGCTGACAAAGACATGGAGCTGAAAGAGGCAAAAACGGAGAACATGAGTGCATGCACGTCTGACAGAGAACCGCACCGTTAAGAACATCCTGAGAGAAAACGGAGACACTGGTTAGTCAGCTTTGCACATGAATATCTGGGATTAAAAAAAAAAAAAAAAAGCTTTTTACTTTTATAAGCTGAAAATGTTTGAGCCTGTACCCCCCCCCTTTATGTTTGAGTAAAGGAGCTGAAACAAGACTGTTTATAACAAGTCTCTGCAGCTGCATGTGAGGGAAGAATGTGTGCAGAAAATATATTTTTATCTTTTCTCTCACATGTCAAAAAGTTTTCCCATCATGAACTTAAAGGTTACTGGACACATACCAGGCAGGAGGCCAGAGGTCCATCAGACCAGAGCTTCTGTCTGATGTGATGGTTAATATTTCTCAATTAAAAAAAAAAAAAAGATAAGAGACCAATGAATAAAGACCACAGTGACACCAAACAGCTGCAAAGAGACAAAAAGAATATACAAGAAGCAAAGCAGCTAAAAAGCTCTATAAAAGGAACAAAAGGTGTAAAATCTGTGCAAACGGAGACGTAAAAGGACATATACGTCATAAAAAACTGACCAAAACATGAGCAGAAACTAGAAGGACTGCAGAGGCCACAGAGAGCTACACAATAATTAAAAAGAGACAAAAGGACCAGAAACAGAAGCATGAGAGGGAATAACTGCAAACACAGCAAAAAAAAAAAAAAAAAATTCCACACCC
Organism: Pterophyllum scalare; assembly: GCA_024447675.2. Lineage (NCBI taxonomy): Eukaryota > Metazoa > Chordata > Actinopteri > Cichliformes > Cichlidae > Pterophyllum > Pterophyllum scalare. Next base: position 57,368 of record JAMQGT020012807.1, on the reverse strand, counting down.
ACAATGCAGTTCTGCTGTGGAAAAAGGTGTGAAAGATATTTTAGGACAAAATAATTACCAAAAAAAATTCACTCCTCGTCTCATCACCGAAGCCTCAGAGGATTTCTGAAGCTCTGTTAACGCCATAAGTGCGATCAGCAGATGTGGGCAGGAAATATGCACACCTAGAGTCTCCGTGGGTCTTTGCTCGGTGCTTTTTGGGGTTTGGCCTTTGAAGCTCTGTCATTGTTAAATTTCTTCAGCTCGTCTCTTAGTTTGCTCGCGGCGTAGATTCTCCAAGTCTGTTCTGGACATTTTTTTGCTTCATTCTTTTTTCTCCGTCTTATTCTCAGTCTCGGTTCTGCTTCCTTTTATAATTTTGTGTAATTCTGTGTTTTGTGTCCAGTCTGCATTCCCGTGTTTGGTCACCTTCCTGTTTTATTTTGACAGTCTCGTGTCTCGTTAGTTAGATTCTGTCCACCTGTGTCTTGTTTTCCCAGCTGTGTCCTCTCTCCCTAATTACCTCCTGTGTGACACCCTCCCTCATGCTGTGTCCTCCTTTTCTGTCTCTGAGTGTTTGTATTTCTGCCCCCCCCCCAATCAGAAAGTGAGTCCTGTGTCTGTGCTTCCTGCCTGCCACACAATGACACATAGAACACAATCAGCAGTTTCTGAGTGTGAAATTCCCACCAAGTCGCTGCAGGTTTCACTTAAGTATTCGAACATGATTTTATCTCATCCGGTCTCTGCTCTCAGCAGCTGATCCAGGAGCTGATTTGTGTGCTCATGTGTTCAGTTCAGACTTTCGTGCTCCAGCACAGAGAGCGTTTCACACGGGATATGAATCACCTGATTAAAAAACATTTTAATAAAGGAGCCAGCGGAGAAAGAAGATCTGTTGTGTTGGTCCATTTGTCCAATGTACTGTAGGTTTGTGGTAACAAAGACACTGGCTAAATGTGTTAGCGCGCCTTTGATTAGCTGATCCCTTCAGCCCGCACATGAAAAGCTCAGCAGGAATTCAGACGGCATAAAAGAGCAATTTGTGTCTCCAAGGTTGTGATGTGTCCTCCGTGGCTCGCAGAACGTCTCCGTGTCTGAGCCTCTTTGAGTCGGTTTCTGCCCATTGTGCTGCAGGAACAAAGAGCTGCCAGGTTTCAGTTTTTCATCTCCTCACGGGAACATTTCTATTTCTACGTGTTTGCCCCTCTTTAGCTGAATGCTTCCAGATGCTGTGAGGTGCCACAGGGGAGCAATCGGTGGCTTTTGCTGTTTCTTTATTTGTTGGGATCATTGATGGAAAGAAAAGATCTATCCCAATTTTTCTGAAAGTTGCAAAAATCACATAAAAACCAAAATTAATAATTAGAAAATCGATTTAAGTCTACAGACTCAGCTTTCATGAGCGAGTGGAGGAAAAAGAATCCTCTGATGAACAAATAAACTTCTGTTTATTCATGTTTCACATCTAAAATGTAAACAAAAACAGAATTCAGTCATTTTCAAATCTCATAAAACTGTATTTGATTCACAACAGAACATAGGAAACATATCGGATGTTTAAAGTGAGACATTTTAATATTTCATGAATAAAAATGAGCTCATTTTGAACAGGCCTCAAAAAGTTTGGATGGGCCGACAAAAGGCTGGAAAAGTAAGGAATGCTAAACAGCTGGAATTTTGCAGTTTATCAGGTTAATAGCAACAAGTCAGTCGCATGATTGGGTATAAAAGGAGCATCTTAGAGAGGCAGAGTAACTCAAGTAAAGATGGGCAGACATTCATCAGTCTGCAACAAAAACAACAACAAAAATGGTGTCTGCAAATGTTGGAACAATTTCATAATTATCAGTATCAGATGTCTGTGATCTTCAGGCAGTAAAAACAGGCCAGAATCTGTCCTGAAATCACCGCACGTGCTCAGGAACACTTTCAGAAATCACAGCTCGGTGTGCCGTCCACAGAAGCAGGTTAAAGCTCCATCATGCAGAGAAGAAGAAGCCATGTGTGACCATGAGCCAGAAAGAGCTCCGTCCTCTCCGAGCCAAAGCTCGTTTAAAATGGACTGAGGCGAAGTGGAAAACTGTTCTGAGGTCAGACGGAATTATTTTTGGAAAACATGGTCACCACGTCCTCCAGGCTAGAGAGGAGAGGGACCATCCAGCTTGTAATGGGCCTTCAGTTCAAAAGCATCTCTGATGGTGCGAGGGTGCCTCAGTGGAACTGACAGCTGGCACAAAGGTACTTCCAGGTTCTGGAGCATCGTGTGCTCCCATCCACATCATTTCAGGCTTCTTTTTGAGGGAAGGCCTTCATGTTTCAGAGGGACGATGTAGAAGAGTCCAGCTGCTGAGCTGGCCTGCAGTCCACACCTTTGACCAGCTGAGAACATCTGGAGCATCAAGAAGCCGAAAACAGGACAAAAAAGTCCCGGGACTGAACGTTCCTCTCCCAGAAGTCCAGCAGCTGCTCTCCTCAGTTCCCAGAAGTTTAAAAGAAGAGGAGATGCTGCACAGCAGGAAACATGGGCCTGTCCCAGGGCTGATGAGGAACTAATGTTGCTAGTTCCCTCAGTTTAAACAGTTCCTGTGCTCCACTGTGAATAAAATACAGGTTTGTGAGATCTGCAGATCAGCGCATTCTTACACAGTGCTCCAACTTTCTTTGGAACTGGGTTCACACACTTAAGTGAAAATAGTTCAATGGTAACATATCAGCTGTTGTTTTTGATTAGAAAGAAAAAGCAGAACAAAGGTTTTCCTCCTCTCCTTCAAACTCTTAGTTTATGCAGACTTTTTTGTTAAATATATATAAAACTAAAAGTCTGTCTCCTGCCTCCAGCTGGTTCAAAACTCAAAAGGCTTTTAACAAAATCAGAGAAGCATAACCGCGTCACTCCCGTCCTCGCTACCTGTGAGATACAGAATTATAACTTCCGTTGAAGCCTGAGCTCCTCCTGGTTCCTGGTTCAGCCAGAACTTCCTGTTCCTGTAGCTCCCCTCACTAAATAAGGAAGTCTGACATTTTCCATTGGAGAACGCCCCACATCTGCCTGACTCTACCAAAGCAACTGAGGTTAGCAAACCCAGAATCTGCTTTTAAATCACTTCTCAGAACTTAGCTTTTGAAAAAAAGAAGAAGGAAGGCCAAAGGGCAGGAAACACAACAAATTGGAAACGTGAGATGGAAGTTGAGTCCAGATCTGAAAAGCGAAGCAGTTGCAGAAGTACTTTAAATCTGCATTCCTTTTAATGACCAGCAGGGGGCGGCTCCTTGGACTGGTTGTGTGTAAGCCTATTGGAAAATGACCCTCTGCCCACTTGCTCTTTAACCTCAGTAAACACGTTCCTGATGAGTCCATAGGCCAGTTTCAGATTGCGCTCAGTGAAACATGAACATGTGGTCCTCGGTGTCAGAAAGGGGGATAAATTCCTGTTTGTTCATTGGCTTCACAGCAGGACTTCACAAACCAATCGTAACCCTCCGTGTATGAGCGTTGATATCTGTGGCATCTATTTCCTCCTGTGGCCAGCTTATTATTATTCCAGCTGAGAATCTGATGAGCAGCACTGATGGACTGGATCTCATTCTTACCGCCGAGCTGGCTCCTCTGCACCTGTCTTACCTTCTGGGAGTATTTGGCTGACGGTCTTGCATCTTCATCGTGGTTCCAACTGGCCTGTGGGATGCCCAGGTAACTGTCTGTCTGGATACTGCATCCCTGCAGCTCAGATTATCTTTAAAAAGGTATTAGTATTCATCCTTTGGGGACCATTAATGTCTGAGATATTTCAGTCTAAAGAAAAAGTACCAGCAGAGCAGCAGCACCACGTGAGAGCCAATCCACTGACGTGTTTTAAAACGTACATGTTAATGACATGTCCTGAATGCCTGCCAACACAGCCCCACTCTGAAGGGTCATTTATCTGTTAATGTATTTGTTTATTCCTCTGTATATCTGTTTGTTTACTCGTGTTATTAAATGAGTTAAAATGTCCTTGAGCTCCATTAAGGCCATCCCAGGTCGTGCTGATAGAGCAGCAGCAGCGGGTCTGTGACTCGGGCGGGCTCCAGCTCTCTTACAGTCCGCACACCCAAACAGTCACAGGATCAGTGGTGAATCTGCTCACGGCAGCTAATTGAAAAGGCTGCTCCGCTGCTCTGAAACGCTCTTGGCAGAGGTAAAGCGGTTTAATTGAGCTAAATTTGTCTCAATTAAGGCGCCCACTTAAAAGCGAGGGACGGGCCTGGCAGCGAGCCTGGTGAGATGTAACAGTGAGGGGTCCTTACCTGTACATTAGAGAGGACGGCATTTTAATAACAACACACACACACACACACACACCCTCCCCTCGTCCTTATCCCCCTCCCCCTACTGTTAGTGACTCAGTGGAGTGGGACTCAATTATTGTTAATGGATGTTCTCTACATAGTTTCAAACAGGAACCCTTGTCTGCTGCAGATACGCTGTTCTGGTCGCTGAGTTTCAGTCACACAAACAAGTTAAACTGCAGCTGGAGGATCCAGAAGAGTTCCGATGTTACCTTCATGTTAATGCTGTCTTTCCAGCAGGGGTGGAAGAAATATTCACATCTTTTATTTAATGGGACAGTTCATCAAATTTTATATTATTTTTAACTGAGAAGCATCATACATCATACATATCCATCTTCTTTCACTTATCCAGAGCCAGGTCGCAGGGGCGGCAGTCTAAGCAGAGAAGCCAGACCTCCCTCTCCCCAGCCACCTCCTCCAGTTTATCCAGGGGAACACTGAGGCATTCCCAGTCAAGAGATATAATCACTTCAGTGTATCCTGGATCTGCCCCGGGGTCTCCACCCGGTAGGACATGCCTGGAACACCTCACTCAAGAGGTGCCCCGGAGGCATCCTAGTCAGTAGCCCAGACCACCGCCTTCCGATGTGGTGGAGCAGCTGCTCTGCTCTGAGCCCCTCTCTCGCTCCTCACCCTATCTCTAAGGGAGAGCCCAGCCACCCTTCGGAGGAAGCTCATTTCTGCTGCTGTATCCGGAATCTCGTTCTTTCAGTTCCTACCCAAAACTCACGACCGTAGGTGAGGGTAGGGACGTAGATCAACCAGTAAATCGACAGCTTCACTTGTGTAAGCGGGAGGCCGAAACGCATCAAAACGGAGCCGTCTTCATCTGAAAAAGTTCTCGTGTAAATGGGGCCTTATGCTCAGCTCCCTCCTCAGCATGACAGACTGGTGCAGTGTCTGCGTCCCTGCAGCCATGGCCCCAGTCCATCCGTCCATCTCCCGCCCCACGCTCCCCTCGCTCGTGAACAAGACCCCGAGATACTTAGGTCCCGTTTACACGAGAACATTTTCAGTGGAAACTGTGTCGTTCATACTTTTCAGGTGGCCAACATTTCTAAAAATCCTTTTTTTTGTATTGGTCTGAAGTAATATTCTAATTTTCTGAGATACTGAATTTGGGGTTTTCATTAGTTGTCAGTTATAATCATCAAAATTAAAAGAAACAAACATTTGGAATATATCAGTCTGTGTGTAATGAATGAATATAATATACAAGTTTCACTTTGTGAATGGAATTACTGAAATAAATCCACGTTTTCATGATATTCTAATTTTATGACCAGCCCCTGTAGACTGGGTGGGCAAACTCCCACGCACAGTCCAGTATCCTCGAGAGGATGAAGAGCTGATCCAGCGTTCCGCGACAAGGACGAAAACCGCATTGTTCCTCCTGAATGCTGCTATAGGCCTAGGCTGCTGGGGGGGGGGGGTCCCATGACGCACTGAGTGTTTCTTTTCATTCACCACTTTTCACTCTCTGTTTATACCCCACTCTGCCTCAGGGTTATTATAGTTTTGGATTTTACATTATAGTTTAGTTCTAGTTTGTTTTAATTTTTTTCTCTAATTCAGTTCGTTTGAATTCGTTTTCAGAGTGGTTTTGTCTCCCTCCAGGAATGTGCTGACATTTGTGAGTCCTTACATTGATGCTTTGATTATTATTCCTGACTGTTATTCTCTGACTGATAAAGTAGCCGGCGAAAAGTAGCCGGAAACGCATAAGGACTAAACAGGTTAATCACAACGACGCGGGCTGCGTGGACCCGACAAGTAGTGACGTTTCTCCGGAGGTGCGCCAGGTTAGCACGTAGGATCAGAGCGCTTTCTGTAGAGAAGCGCACATTTTTCATTATCCACAACAAGAAACTCCTTCTATCTGTGCTATCGTAGTCAAAGAAACTCCATATGGGACTCTGCTGCTTTCTCTGCAGACCGCTGCCATTACTTTGCAGACCAGCGCGGTGAGCACACACAGCTGCCCGATGGCGCTCCCAGCTTAAACTCGTAAAGCGGCAGATGACTGCCCCTCCCTGAGCCTGGTTCTGCTGGAGGTTTCTTCCTGTTAAAAGGGAGTTTTTCCTTTCCACTGTCGCCAAATGCTTGCTCATAGGGAGTTGTTTTGACTGTTGGGTTTTCTCTGTATTATTGTAGGGTCTTTACTTAAAATATAAAGTGCCTTGAGGCGACTGTTTGTTGAGATTTGGTGCTATATAAACATAATTGAACTGAATCAGATCCTGTTTTTATAACAGTGAATGAGAGAAAATATTCTAATGATAGGACATTCAATTCAATTTCAATTCAATTTTATCCATCCATCCATCCATCCATCCTCTCCGCTTATCCTGGTCAGGGTCGTGGAGGGGCTGGAGCCTATCCCAGCTATCGTAGGGCGAGAGGCAGGGTGCACCCTGTACAGGTCGCCAGCCTGTCACAGAACTTTCAGCTTTCAGGCTCCTCTCCTGATGAACCAGCTCACGGTCTGGATTCAGGAGACAGACCATCTACTTTTAAGATTAGGCTACAAAGTTTCCTTTTACAGTAAAGTTTATAGTTAGAGCTGGATTGAGTGACCCTGTGCTCAAAGAAATTATTCCTGGCCCTCATAAGCATGAAGCAATAATCTGAATAAAATGCAACTGAAATACATAAAATCAAAGGTTTATTTAGTCAGATATTTTTCAGACCCAAATGCAGACACGTGCAGGCTGAAGTTAAACTCAAATTGAGCATTTTAATGAAATTCAGAGATTAACAAGAGTCCAAAACCAACAGGTAACCCAGAAACAGGAAACTGAGACAATATAAAGACAAGAGGTGATGAGGGAAGAGGAAACAGGTGGGGACCTACGCACAGCTGAAGATAACAGCATAAGGAGACTGGAGTAGTAAGACTTGATACAAGATGCAGAGGACAGCCATTACCAAAATAAAACAGGAAGTGGACCACAATAGATCAGGGCAATAGGATTCACTTGACACATGACTTCACTCGATTCAAGGACAGCAGGACAAGACAGGCGAACATAGAAAGATCAAAGACTGAGACAAGGCTGGTACAGAATGGAGGTCTGGACTTTGGCTCATTGGAACACCTTCATTCTTTTCTTTTTTAGCCTTTTTCAGTGGTTGGAGATTTGCTGATGTGCTTGTGCCGTTGCATGATTCACTTTCAGCCAAGTTGTAGCTGTCAGACAGACGGCCTCACATCTAGCTCTGGAATACGTTGCTATACAGAGGAGTTCGTGGTCCACTCAATGACTGTAAGGCACCCAGGTCCTGTGGCTGCAATAATAAACCAAACGTATTCAGTCTGTTTCTAATTGTACTGTCATAAACTTCGAACTTTAACCTTCTAACTGAGCCTGCAGAGTCTGAGATGGAACTCTTGGGTTCTTTGAGGTTTCTCTGAGCGTTGCACAGTCTGACCTTGAGGTGAATTTGGTGGAAAATCCACTCAAGATGGCATTGTGTTAACACACACACACACACACATTATCTCATTTTTTTTTGGGGGGGGGGATCTAAAACAGCTGATAGCTTTCTTATTTCAGGACACAGTGGGATTTTTTTCCTGGTATTTTCAAACTGAATTTACTTCAGGGACATTTAAACTTTCACTACTTTGCCCTTGAAAACAGCACAGTCTCCTCTACAGATGTCTTTTTCTACTCTTTATCTGTTGGGATTGTTGGAAATAATGGGGATAAAATCACCATTTGGAGCCAGTGGCAATTCAACCAACATCCCATTAGACAGAGCGGCGCAGGCCTTGGGAAGGGCACTTGAACTGAGTGCCCCCATAAACTGCATCAAATGATTTGATTATTTGTTTATACCAGCGTTTGGCCCCATTCTGCTCAGGCTGATTGTGCCCATTTATCTTATTACAACTGTTACGTGCTCCCGAAAAGGACAAAGAACCAGCCTTCATTTTCAGTTAGTTTAGAATAAATGCATCTTTAAAATTTATGCTCTTGCTGTCCTGCTATTGCTTTAAAAAATAAAAATAAAAAGAGTAAGATGACCAATGGCCCCTACTGCAGCTGATCGATATGTTCTGACTCTTTTGTTTACTTGGTCAGCTGCTGAAAAATCTTCATACGGTATTTCATATTATGCTAACATAACTGTGGTCAGCCAAGAGCCGTCGGGCCCTTAAAGACTGATAGAGATTCTTTATTGATCCAGCATGGGAAATGACAGGTTAACGTAAAGAACAGTAATACAAACAGTACCACAGGCCCACACTGAAGGCCTTATAATGTGAGGTAGTACAAATATTTATATAAAAGAGTGAAATATGATAATTATAAAAAAAAATTAAGTTAAAAAAAAAATAAGACTAAAATTGTGCAAAAGAGAATTCTAACAAATAGTAGTGAAAATGTCCTTGATAAATGACACAGCATAAATCTGAGAAACCACAGCAAGAAGGTTTGATACAGGAGTGTGTGTGGAGCCTTTCGTCCTCACAGGATTGTTGTACAGTTTTTATACATAGGAACAATTTCCCGCTGTGTTCTTTTTGGCAGCAGGGTTGAATAAATCTGAGGGAGCCCAGCATGACGGCGTCCGCGATGGAGAGCAGCTTGTTCAGTGACCTCCTCTCCCTCGGTGACCCAGTGCTTCCAGATTCTGTCCCATGACGGGTCCAGCTCTGCGGAGTATCTTGTTGATCCTGCCGGCTTCTCCCTGGCACTGATGTATGTGCTGATCTATTCTGGGTGCATCATGCGGCTGAATCTCTTCTAAAATTGCAAATAAATAAACAATGTTTACCTCACCTGTGTGAACCTTCTATAGTCAAATAGTCTTTTAGCCATTCCATTTGATTCATAGCAAATAATAAATAATATATTTAATATCTTTTAGAAGTGTAACTATTTGGTTAGATGGATTGAGCCCTAGACTGGCATATCTGACTTACTGGCTGAAAAATGAAATTATTGTAAAAATGCTAAAATCTGAGGCTGACTCTAAATTTGAGTCTCATGTTACAACATTCAATTTTACAACACAAATTGCTTATTTTATTTGTGCTCTTGTTTACAGAAATTAAAATGGTTTTGCCCTCTGTGGATAGTTTTCCTCTTCGTGACATTTTCATGCCTCGTGGATGATTTTTTGGAGCATTTTTTTTAATGCAGTTTCTGACAAACATGCCTTCCTGTGCAGGTAATTGTGAGAAAGTCTGTGCTACAGTTCCGGCGAGTATATGAGTATCTGTGTGTTTGTTGCACGCACACAGGTGGAATGGATGCAGCTCGCTGTGGTTATTCTGGGCAAACGAATAAAAAAATGTGGGGACCAGAACGCTAACAAAGCTTAAAGTAAAAAAAACCACTGTGGGATCAAATATCAGCCCCCGGGAGGAGCTGAACCCTCAGTAGGATGACAGTCTACCTACTTTATTTCTAAAGTACTTTGCTGGAAAGAAATGAGCTCTCTCACACACTTTAGCGCCTACTTCTACCATCGTCTCATCTTGACTTGTGCTGCCCTCTGGTGGTGAATGGCTTCTGCGGCACCACTTGGGCCCACGAAGCACTGAGGCCCAGGAGGTACCAGGTTCAAATCCTGAGGGGGATGTGGTGTTACCGAGTTCGTTAATAAGCTGCCTGGACGCGACTGAAGCCTGTTTGATCAGGTTTAAAGATGGTCTGAGGAGAGAACAGGGCCGAAACGCTCCTCATTATCAGCGTCCTCGGCGACTCTCTCACTCAGGTGGGCTTCTCGTGCTGTGTGAACAATTTCCATGCTAGTGTCAGGATGGAGTGGATGGTGAAGGTCTGAGCGAGTTTCCAAATCATAAACTGCTCGTTTCCATCGGCTCCCCAATTGTGATTCTTTTAAAGAGCACGTGGAAAGATGACGAGATGATCTCTGAACCTGCGATAGGAAAAGGCTCCGTTTACAGCCATTTAGCCACTGGCAGGTTCACAATGAACAAATCCAAACTGAACACAAATCAAAATATGTATTAAGTTTTTTTGGTAATAAATCATAAATCATCTGTTGGAAAGCCTGTTTACAGCCCCTTTACATGGAGCCACATTTGTAAGGAAAACGCATCTGTGGGTTGAGCAGAGTTGAAAACTTGGCAAATCTTCTCTGCCAAACAGCTGATTCTGCTATTGACTCTGTTTGGTGCCGTTTATGGGATTGAAGTCTGAAGAAGCGGGACATACTGGCAATTTAACAGTTTGTTCACGGCAGCCTGGCACCTCCTCCTCACGCTGCTCACCAGCTTGGTGCTGTGGGGTTGCAGCCCATTCTTCAACCAGCATTTTCGCAGGTCAGCCAGCGTGGCCGGAGGATGGAGTTTGGCCCCAGACCGGGTGCAGAACCTCATCTCGACATCTCTCTGCGTTGAGAGTGCCTCCAAGGATGACAAGCCTGACTGTCAGCAGCTGGAGTGCCAGAAGCTCAGAATCAGCTCTTTGGTTTTTCATGGGTGCAGCCCACAAACTCAACTCTGCCGCTCAACCCACAGAAGCGTTTTCCTTACAGATGTGGTTCCACTGAAGAGGAAATAAAGAGGCTTTCCAACAGTACAAGATTTACTGCTGAGAAGCGTCGTTACAACACAGAAATAATCCACCAACACAAAGTTCCTTACTTTTTGTGCTAAGTTTGGATAAAGCAACCAAGGAGCAGCATTAAAATCCTCTCCAGCTCCAACATTAACGGGACATACGCATTAATTAATCACTAATAAAATGATCTACCCTTTTCACTGCTCTGTAAAATAGTTATTCAGTATAAAATAAAGCTCCAGTTTTCATGTGAAACACCTGCGTGAGGACACACAAGCCTGAAAATGATGTTTTCTGCATTCACTTTCGAAACTGTATATAAACCAAACGCTCCTGTCTGCGCATGATCTGCAGCTTTGGTCTGCACGTCTGTCCTTCAGCGCGAGATCAATAAAGTGTTTGGGTAAATTCATGTTTGCTGCTCAGTTCTGATTTCATCTTAAAAATTAGATAAGTTTTAGAAATGATCAAACTCGTCTTTCCTTCCCTTTTTCTTTTGCTATTTTTTTTTAAAATCTCTTTCCATTCTTATTTCTTTTCTGCTTTTATCACATTTAAGACCTCATCCAGAGATCTAAACTGCAGCTCTCCATCTTTTGAGAACACGTTATTACCAATTGTATTTTGGTGTGCAGACTTGTAATTGCACTGTGCTCCTGACACCTTTAGTTTGGTAAAGGATTTGCAGCATTTCTTTGACCTCTGAAGAAAAACTTTTTCAGTTGGATGCATTATTTTTGTCTTTCTGAGCCATAAAGTATGAAAAACAGCACAATGTTTGTACATAAAAACCTCAGCAGTGACAGCAGCATGATGTTTTGATCTGTGTGTGGACTCGTCCAGCCCTCCGCCTCATGCTGTGACATTCAAACAGAGCTGCGTGTCATTAGCCTGGAAGATCTTTGGCTGCCACATGAAAGCTGAAAGCCAGCTGATCAGCACCGACTACCCAGGGAGGGGGTGGCTGCTTGCTGCACGGGCCTGCGACCGCCACCGGGGCTTCTCTTGTTTCCCCAAACGGGAATCTGTTTTGCAGCCGACTTACAAATGACCGGGGTTGGTATCGTTAGAAGTGAGGCGAAGAGGGGGCGGCTTAACAACACCAGAGTCTCCGGTTTTTATTCGCCTCATTACTGATGGCTAATACAAGTAGAAGGACAAAAGGCAACAGGGAGGAGAAATCTCTAATGAGAAAAGAGCAGATACTCTCATCTGCACCGCTTTGCATCTGTGCAAGGAGAGTCACCTGAGCAGAGTCGGGGGGGCTATAAGGGTCAGAGAGGGCTAGAAATAAAAGTAGTTTGGATGAATGGTTAGTTAGTTAGTACAGCGCAACAAAAGAAATGCAAACAGTAGCATTGTGGAAAGTCGTAGGGGTGCAACTATTGTGCATTTATGTATAAAGTGCAGTTATGACAGAGTGTGGTAAGTATGAGATAGATGTGGTAAATAAGAATATACACTGCTCAAAAAAATAAAGGGAACACTCAAATAACACATCCTCGATCTGAATTAATGAAATATTCTCATTGAATACTTTGTTCTGTATAAAGTTGAATGTGCTGACAACAAAATCACACAAAAATCATCAATGAAATCAAATTTATTAACCAATGGAGGCCTGGATTTGGAGTCACACACAAAATTAAAGGTTAAAAACACACTACAGGCTGATCTAGCTTTGATGTAATGTCCTTAAAACAAGTCAAAATGAGGCTCAGTATTGTGTGTGGCCTCCACGTGCCTGTATGACCTCCCTACAACACCTGGGCATGCTCCTGATGAGGTGGCGGATGGTCTCCTGAGGGATCTCCTCCCAGACCTGGACTAAAGCATCTGCCAACTCCTGGACAGTCTGTGGTGCAACGTGACGTTGGTGGATGGAGCGAGACATGATGTCCCAGATGTGCTCAATCAGATTCAGGTCTGAGGAACGGGCGGGCCAGTCCATAGCTTCAATGCCTTCATCTTGCAGGAACTGCTGACACACTCCAGCCACATGAGGTCTAGCATTGTCCTGCATTAGGAGGAACCCAGGGCCAACCGCACCAACATATGGTCTCACAAGGGGTCTGAGGATCTCATCTCGGTACCTAATGGCAGTCATGCTACCTCTGGCGAGCACATGGAGGGCTGTGCGGCCCTCCAAAGAAATGCCACCCCACACCATTACTGACCCACTGCCAAACCGGTCATGCTGAAGGATGTTGCAGGCAGCAGATCGCTCTCCACGGCGTCTCCAGACTCTGTCACGTCTGTCACATGTGCTCAGTGTGAACCTGCTTTCATCTGTGAAGAGCACAGGGCGCCAGTGGTGAATTTGCCAATCCTGGTGTTCTCTGGCAAATGCCAAGCGTCCTGCACGGTGTTGGGCTGTGAGCACAACCCCCATCTGTGGACGTCGGGCCCTCATACCATCCTCATGGAGTCGATTTCTAACCGTTTGTGCAGACACATGCACATCTGTGGCCTGCTGGAGGTCATTTTGCAGGGCTCTGGCAGTGCTCCTCCTGTTCCTCCTTGCACAAAGGCGGAGGTAGCGGTCCTGCTGCTGGGTTGTTGCCCTCCTACGGCCTCCTCCACGTCTCCTGGTGTACTGGCCTGTCTCCTGGTAGCGCCTCCAGCCTCTGGACACTACGCTGACAGACACAGCAAACCTTCTTGCCACAGCTCGCATTGATGTGCCATCCTGGATGAGCTGCACTACCTGAGCCACTTGTGTGGGTTGTAGAGTCCGTCTCATGCTACCACGAGTGTGAAAGCACCACCAACATTCAAAAGTGACCAAAACATCATCCAGAAAGCATAGGTACTGAGAAGTGGTCTGTGGGCCCCACCTGCAGAACCACTCCTTTATTGAGTGTGTCTTGCTAATTGCCAATAATTTCCACCTGTTGTCTATTCCATTTGCACAACAGCATGTGAAACTGATTGTCAATCAGTGTTGCTTCCTAAGTGGACAGTTTGATTTCACAGAAGTTTGATTTACTTGGGAGTTATATTGTGTTGTTTAAGTGTTCCCTTTAGTTTTTTGAGCAGTGACTATTTATGGTCTATGGATATGTAGAAATGCAGAACAAATATGTAGAATGGTTAAATAAGTTATAATACTGACAATGTCCCGTGTGTGCAGCAGTTGTCCTGATGTGATGTAGTGGGTAGTTATGAGTTCAACAGTGTAACAGACAGTGGGGAAAAGTCATTCCTGAGCTGCGGCTCTCCGTATCTCCTAGTTTATATGATGGTTGTGCAGATTTAGGTGGAAAACGCAGACACGTGTTGTAGTTTTCATCACACGGTTGCTTTCAGGGCTTTTGTGCCAGAACACACGAATAACGTAGTTAAAATGTTGCAATCCCACACAAATCACTGAAAACTTAAAGCTGCCCTTTGGGGACACAATGAGACAGAAGCCCCCGCCTCCTAGGTCATATGCATGACTTATTCATGCACCACCATCTTTAATACCTGCCCTTCTTAAAAAAAATTTAATTTAAGGAAAGCAGCCCACTAACCTACTGAGACCAACTGCGTGGAGCAGAGAGAAGTTTTTGGATTGTTACTCTGTTTTAGTTCCTGCTGTATTTTGTGGCAGCTGGGCTCATCTCTCGCTCAGTGTGATTAGCTGGATGGATGGAGGCAGTTTCACTTCCTCTGGTAACTTTCCGTCCTCGTTAACTGTCCCAACCCGATCAGCTTCATCTGCGTTACCTTTCACCCCTTTGATTCTGGATCACCTCGTGGACTGCTTACCTGTTCCCTGTCTGGACTGTTTTCTCGCCCCACGAGAATCGTTACCTGAGCCCGTTATATATAAACTCAGTCTATTCTTTCCACCGTTTACCAAACACGTTCCCTTTTTATTACAAATCCATCACCTTGAACCAGCAAGTGGTCCTTGAAAAAAAGTTTCTTTGGGACGGCTTTTTTAACTTGTAACCAACATTAATGTGAACATATACTGTAAAAGTGTTGTGTGGCTTCCTGCCCAGATAAAACAAAATTATTTTTTTAAATCAGTAGATTAAAATCTGGCAGCATTCCCCAAACTGCCTGAAAGCCTAAAGTGGGATTTATTGTCCCATGCTGATGTCAATTTTTCCCACTCTTTGGCTCTGCACAGATTGGGGGGGGGGGGGTCAGCCAATGCAGACACTACAGAGACACTTTTACATGCAGACTTCCAAAAAGCCTGTTGACAATGATGTTTACCACAAGAAGCGCAGACTGCGGCCACACTTGGTTTCATTTCAGTTTGAAGATCTGACCTCTGTGTCCTCAACAGCAGGAGAGAAGAAGCTCCTCCTGGACAACGCCACCTGGTGGCAGGGCAGAGCTTCAACATGTAGCACCTTCGGGGGGTGGGGGTGGAGTGGGTCCTTTTGAAGAAAACCGTCAACATGGACTTTTGGTTTCACGTGACACAAACCATCATCTGCTCTGTGAAATCTCCATCTCTGACCCATCCATCAGCCACAGCACCCTCCCTCTGCAGATGCTGCACCACCTCACCTGAATTTCTCAACTCTTTCCTGGTACCCAGCGCTGTGCTTGTATGATTTATGATATCAGAACTATTATGCATTCATACAGGTTTGTTGTACCTGCAGCTTTGACACCTAAAACGTACCGTTTGTGAACAAAAAGCTGATTTCGCTCAGTTAAAACATACTACCGGAAGATTTAAGCTGCAACAAAACTGATCGACTTATATGAATTCATAAAATAATGGCATAACTCGCAGTGCTGAAATGTTGGTCCATTTTTAAAGAGTCAGCACGGGGACACGTGGAGCTGCAGCGTGGGCAGGAACACAGCAGTGCTGGACTCTGAAGCTGTGCAGAGATCAAAGTCAGCTCTTTGTCAAGAAAGAGACTCGCAGCAGAAAGTAATTGGTGCCTCGCAGCGGGACGCCGGGCGCAAACATTAATAACCAACAACTCTTACTTCTGAACTTGTTAGTCGGCGACGTTTCCAATCAGAGCGGCACATTTCCACGTGTGGACGTACAGTATGTAGAGTGTGTGTGAGAGACGGGCGAACAGCGGCGGTGACGTTTAATCAGCGCTGCCGCATTAAGATGCCGTTTAAAGCAAAGAAAGCGCGGACTTTGGATCAAAAGGGATCTTTCAAATCCACAACATCCGCTTCGCACGCCTGCCTCGCCTTCTCATTTATCAGGAAAGAAAACTGATGTGTTAAACTGCCCCCCCCCTCCCCGGCTCCCTCAGGGGGCCACTGGGGCAGACCACCAACGCCTTTTTTTTTGGCCACCACGCTGCGTCAACACGGCCAAACAAAAGCGCAAAGCTGCAGCGGGGACGCTTTGTAGCTCGGCTTTAAAGCGCCCCTCCTCTTCCTCCTGCAGAGCAGCGGGAGAAACGGTCACTGCTCCGGCCGGACTGCCGGGGTTTGTGTTCTTTATTATTTGAGCACAAATCAAACAATCTTTAAACGCCTGCTGAGGATTTTGCCGATGATCCCTTTACGCTGGTGCAGCCATCGGTGTGAGTCCGTCTCTGTGCGAAACACCTTCAAACTTGCCTGACAAAAAAAAAAAAAAATCAACTTTGAACCTTCAGCAAGTTTTATTTTGTTTCACATTTTGTCAAAGTTGCTTAAGTGCATCATCAACTCCAATAAAAAAGCTGCAAAAAGACCTTAAATTATATGTATACGAAGTCATTTTTATTTGATGTTTTCACCTTTGCAGGAATTTAACAGCACCTGAAAAAATGTGCGCATTTATCTGGATAATTTTTATTTATCTGGAAGGAAACTCGGCTAACATCTCATTCTTTTAGTTGGTCTGTGAATCGCCTCGTGAAGGCAAACTCGTAAGCTTCACGAAGCTTTCATTTCTTTTTGAAATGTTGCTAAGGCCCGATTACGACGGTTTCAGTCAACCTCTGTTTATGCCCATTAGAAACTTTCCCCAAAAGCACCTGAGCGGAAACAAAGGGCCTCTGTAACAGCTGGAGTGCTGCAGGTTAAAAGCCAAATGGGACAAAGCAGAGCGGACACAGGAAGCGTGTGACCCCCGTCTCCACTGCAGAGAGCGAAAAACACAGAACGAAGTCCTTCAGTCTGATATTTCTGTTACGCTCTACTCATATTTGAACTCCTGGATTCAATAACTCATAAGAAACATTATTAAAACACTAACAACAACTTTTCTCAAGGACAACTCGTCTGCCATAATGATATGGTTGGAAAAAAGTGTTGTCCAGTAAAGACCTGAAGCAGGACCTGAGGGAAACATCTGGACCTTCAGCTGGTCCATCTGCTGTTCACTGAAGCCTCATCAGAGATGGGATCAGTGGAAGGGCGGCTGTCGGGAAGTATTTTTAATGAAGGGAAGCAGGGAGGGAAGGCTGAGGTCTGCCACATCACACAAGTCAGTGACAGCAGGTCTGCTGGAGGGGATGGATCCAAATTTGAAGTTTTTGGTCAAATCTGTGTCAGTATGTTTGGAGGTCCAACAGCGAGTGTCTGCAGCATCTGCAAAGCACGGTGGAGGCTGTGTCATGGTTTGGAGCTGCATTTCAGTCAGCTCCTCAAAACTGATGGAATCATGAACACAGAAATGTACCATCAGATTCGATCCACCATTCAATCCCATCCGGAAAGAATCGGATTGGCAGCAGCCTCATTTATCACCATGGGCAATGATCCCAAATGCAGTGAAAGCATCCCTGGATATAAAAACACAGGTGAACACTAGCAGTCCTGGATTGGCCTCCCCAGAGCCCGGACCTCAGTGTGGGATCATCCTGACAGAGAGCAGAACCAAAGGCAGGAACATCCAGAGAAGAGCTTTGGATGTCCTTCAGGAAGCCTGGAGAACGGTTCCTGCAGACCGCTGAAAGAAAGCTCCCTCAGACTGAGCTGAAGAATAAAGGAGGTCACAGCACATATGGACCTTCAAGCCGGTCAGAATTCTACAAACTCTCTATTTGCACGTATGTTTGCAGATGTTTCACTAAACTGCACATATCAGTCCTGGACTTTAAAAAACTTTTCCCTGTAAATTTGTCACATTTACACCATGAATTCATGGAAAATGGGACCTAAAAGGTAAACACTCTAAAATGTTGCCACCGTGAACATAAAATGATGTCACATCAACATATTTGTAAAAAACATCAGTGGATCTGCGGCAGAAATTTTATAAGAAATCTAAAAACATTTGATAAATATTAATGCAAATGGTTCACCAGCCTTCAAGAGTGGAAACCTCCAGACTTGTGTTCCTGCTGCCTGTGTGAGTGAAACAATCCTGAAAGATGAAAGAATGGGAGAGTGTCTGCAGCATCACGAAACACGGGCAGGCACGTCCGCACAGACCCACACGCTCACCGCATGATGATGTCGCCCGTACGTACTAACGGGCGCGCAGACGCAAAACGTAGAATCCCAGTTTGAGGACCAGAAATTCTGTCTCGTTAATTAGAATTAACTGTAAAATGTTGGTTTAAGAAAGAAAACAGGCCACAGTTGGAGACCGAGTTCTATATTTAATCATTTTTTCCAACCCACTCCTTCATGTTCAGAAAAACTGTAAATCATGCAGTGACTGTGTGTCGCTAAGTTCATTTAATTTAATCAAATCTTCTGTGAGAGGTTCAGTTCCTGTCCTGCAAACACTAAGTGATAAAAGCTAATGAGTCAGATTACAATTAAAAACTGCAGTATTTCAACGTGTAGCTTGTCCTATTTTTAGGACTTCAGCATAAAATCAGAAGTGCAATAATACACAGGCTAACGCTCAGCTCACATGTATCAGCAGCTGTGATGAGTGCGGTGTTGATCTCAGAGTTAGCTTTAAAGCTCGCTAGCTTCACTGCAGCCCTGCAGTTTCTCTCTGTGCACAATTAGAATTAAAAAGCTTGTTTAAGACCACAGGATGTAAGGAAGTGTCCTCCGAGACACTCTCGCTGTGTTGAGAAGCTAATGGAAGTTTGGCTGAGCACGGGTTAGCGAGCTGCCCTGCAGGTGTAAATGCTGCCGCTCGGTTTTAAATTCATCCTGCAGATCCACAGAGTAGATATGAAACATAACTATGGAGGAATCCCGCAGCTCTAATTCAGGCTGACCCATCAGTCTGGGTTCGTGTTTGAACCACCAGCTCGGGGAAGCCCGTCTCCACGTCCATCTCTCTGGTGAACGACAGGTCCACCGCTTCGCCAACGACCACTTCAGCAGTGGTGAACACCTCCAGATCCCCCAGCACGTGACCTCCCACTGTCCTGCCCGCTGCATCCGAGAGGCTGACGTGGAGGTGGGCGTCCGGGTTGAGCGTGCCGACCAGGGAGACGATCTCGAATCGCCCGCTGAGGTGCAACACCTGAAGGAAAAGTTCGAGGACTGACGTCACGATGAGCGCACGTGAGCCCTTGGTGTTAATACAAGCCAAACACGATGCCTCCGAGTACCTCGTTTGTATTCGTCGCTGTGGCGCTCGCCAGCCGCAGCGTCGCCTTGGTGACGCTGCCCACACAGGTGATGATGAACGGCGCTTGGAGACACCTCTCCTCCACGAAAGCCTGCAGACATCCCAGCAGCTCCTCACCTGGGTGGATCCTGATCGCATGGACCCGGAGAGCTGATCCTGCTCCTGCTGAACTCTGGGTGTAAAAATAAATAAAAATAATTTTTCATACAGACGATGTCCTGGTTTTTTTCAATTCAACACCTCAAACTCAACCTTAGATTATTTGGACCTTCAGAAACTGTCAGCACTCCTGATCTGAGGGGTAGGATACGCTTCAGAGAACAGAAGGCCACGCCTCTCAAATGAACTCTCTTACAAGCATTTCAGTGTTACAGTTGTAAGGTTTCCATTTGGGTCAAATAGGTCAAATCTTTTTTTTTATAAAAGTTCAGATTTGAGCCTTAAACAAACCCTAACCAACTCAGGGGTTAAAGGTCAAGTCCTGCAGGGAGCTGTGCATGTTTTCATTACAGTATCGACTGTTGCACCCTTGTTGGCTTTGAATCAAGCGTGCTCAGACTGTGAAAACGTTTCCTCGTTATTTCACGGCCAGATTTGTGTTTTCCTGTGCAGCACTTTGATAAGTATCCCTGTTTCTGTTCTTTAATGAGCTTTATGAATCAACTTATGACCTACTTGGACACAAATACAGAAACTGATTGACATTTTGAAACAAAACAAAAAAAAATTACTGTTAAATACTTTTTGGTTTATTGTTGATCAGGTGATCTGTGCACTGCAAAAAATAGCAAAATATTCAGACTAGTAAAATTTGCAAAAACAAAACGGAGTTGCTGGATTGTAAGAAAAGAATCTAATGCCAAAAATTAATTATTTTATAGAAATCTAAAAAAACCAAAAATCACTCGCCCAGCTGAAAATAAATAACAGACTAAAATCAGCTTTGAAATCAGACCGAGTCATCCTAAGAAGCTCCGACCTTCTGCAACGAGAGCAGCCTGTTTCTTTCCAGCACATATTAAAGTTTTAAGACTCATTTACACTTTATTTATTCATGCCTCTCTTATCATTTGTCAAATGCCAGACATGTGATAGTATCTACCAGATAATATCCAGTGACATAACCTCAGTTACTCTGCCGGGCTGTCCTCGTGGCCCATCGTAGAGCCAGAACACCCTGAACCATCACTGAAAAGAGCTCATCAGATTTCTGGGAGCTCCGCTGAGATTAGCCTTGTGTCAGAATAATGAGACCTCACTAAGAGGAGAGGGTCAACCCCCCAAAATCTATCATCATGTTTGTCTTCTACCAGGATTACTCCCATTTTTATCAAAGCTGGAGTTAATCTCAACAGATCTGGATTGAGGAATACTTGGATGACGTGTATAGGACAGAACTGCAAAGCGGTTCCTTATTTTCCCCTGACAGAGGTCTTAGCTGTTCAACAGGCACACACGTTCCTTAGTTGGGTTTCTAGTTGTGGCGTTTCTGCAGTTCATAATTTACAAATAGGTTAAAATGAATCAGGAGCTGCCGGGCAGCCGCTAAAAAAGCAACACAAATGTGTGTTGATCCAGACAATCTCTCTTTTTGTTCGATGTGTGCGTGTGTGGTCCATTCACATCTTTAACAGGATCAGTGTGCTTATCCAAACACCAGGCTGACCCCTGACCTCTGCAGGGGGCGGGGGTCCTGTGCAGCCAACATTATTGGAGCTCACACTGATCAGCAGCTTTACAAAGAGCCGGAGGAGGAGGAGGAGGAGGAGGAGGAGGCGGCGGTGCTGGCATCACATTACTTTACAGTTATTTAGTGAGCCGGTGGGCCAGCAGTCACCTCGAGCTTTGAAGGAAGGTCGGGTTTGATTCGGCTTTAAGAGCAGAAGAACCACCACATGCTGGAGGTCAGATGAAGCCACACCCCCCTCGCTGCAGTCGGTGTCACTATTTAGGTCAGTTTGACAGCAGAGGTGACACGTTTACCATTTATTGTTTACTTTTAGCATTTTCACCATTTATTAATCACATTTTTAATGCTATTTTAACAATTTATCAATCACTTTAGCTATATTTTCATATTTTTACATCAATGATTGAACAAACCCGTTAGCACTGACAGTTCCTGCTACTTTTACCTGACAAATTCACCCGTTTATCTTTTAGATGTTCCTACTTGTTACCTGTGTTGAATGAATTCTTATAAAACTTTTCAGGGTGCAGAGCGGGGTCATGTTAATGGTCCATTAAAATTTGGCTCACATCCACCGAGGTCGCCAAGGTCAACTCAATGATTTATTGGTCGAAAATTGACAAAAAGTCTTAAAACTTAAAAGTGCGGTGTGTATTGTCGACATATAGAAAGTACCCATGCTTCTTTTTAATGCAGAGCGCTACCCTAACACACAGTCACACATAATATTTATCATAGCTATAATTTACCTGGAGCACTATGGGACTCACTGCAGGTGTGGAAGGCGGGCTGGGCTGGTGACAGAGCTCATGAGCCCCGCTCGGTGTAATTTTAAGTTTATAACTTCATATTTTTGGCAGTCACACAGAAAGAAACCAGCTGAGGACATCTGTGCGCACACACCTGAAGCTTTTAAAGGAGCCAAAGGTAATGAAGAGCAAACTTACCATTCTGCACGAGTCTGAGGCTCCCGAGGGACTAAAGTTCAGTGCAGCGTTCACAGGTACAAACAGGGCGGTTACAGGGCTGAACTGAGCATGCTCAGTGAGAAGTTTCGTTTGCGAGAACTTCCAAACTTCTCACTTCCTCCTGAGCTCCTGTTTCCTGTAATGAAAGATTTTATTTTTCTGGTCTTTGACCGCCACCTGCTGGACGAACTGCAGCTCTGCATGGTGTCGGTATCGTTAAATGCTCAATTTATAAGTACAACAATTTTTTTTATTGTGATTTTACAATTTATTGCACGAATAAAACTATAAAAAACATGTAAAGTGCTGCAGATGAGCACACCTTAGTGGAAATGTCTGTAAAAGCTGATCCAATTTTATCTATTAATCAGGTTAATAATGTGTGTGTGTGTGTGTGGGGGGGGGGGGTTCTAATAAACATGCATGTTCAGAAAAATAATTAAAAAGCAAATCAGGAGAGCATTCACTGTCCTCCGTTTGTTAATCTAACAATTCAACCAAAGGTTTTAAATAAAAGTCAAAAAATGCATTGGAATACAAACATGTTGAAATTTATGTAATAACTTTGACTCTGTTTCAGGAACTCGCCAAAAATAAAAATTCCACATGGATATATTGGTGTTCATTTATGTGTCAGCATATTTTATCTCCTTGGTGGCTGATCTGCTTCACATATAAAAAACAAAAGCATCCATTTACCTCAATTACCATTTGTACACTTATACATATGTTCTGTTCTCCTGTAATTAAAACCCCAGCACGTCCCACCGTCTGCTCCTCTGCAACTTCTAAATCTTCAATCCAGAACTTCTTGGTTTGTACCTCTAGATGGCGCTGGAGTTTGGAAAAAGCCTTCACAGAGACTCCCACATAGCTGTGGACACACAGGATAATCTGCACACCTTTAACTCTTTGCATCATAAAGACAGTGTGTATACGTGTGTGTGTGTGTGTGTGTGTGTGTGTGTAATTGCAGGCTATAACTGAGCTTTCCTGCTGGAGAATTTAAACTGGTGCCAGATTAATGAAAAGCCTGATATTCAGAGGGCACTGAGATCACAGGTTCATTTACCTGTCCTCGCTGATCCTATCAGGCTCTATGCAAATTTAAATAAGTGTGTCTCCTGATTGTTTGCTTCACTGACAAACTTGTATGATCGTGTTGATTCTGCACCCGTAGACACACTTGAAACCAAATCTGACGTGTCGGGAAAACTTGTGTCCAACAGGCAGGGGGACCAGACACCCCCCCCCCACACACACACACACAAAAAACAAGAAAAACAAAAAAAACTGAACATGTATGTGGGATAAATACATGCACCAAACTTTAAACACAGGAACAAGAAGACCCAAACAGAAAAAGCCTGAAGCCATGATGGCTGGGTCACTGCTGCTTTATTCAAAGGCTTTCAGTGAAATCCAGGCTTTAGAAAAGGCTGACTTTCAGAAACTGCAGCCGGTCAAAAGGAAGATGAGAGGCAAACACAGAAAAACAGGGGCACCTGGTCTCCGTGCAAAAATAAATTACAGTTTTTCTCAGTCTCTTTGGTGCAATTCTCACATGAGGAACGTCCTTCTCACCGCTCTTCATGCAGGTGAGGCACTTTTCATAATACAGACTCACCTGTGCAAAAGCACATGCAGGACCAGTCAAATGTCAATCACTTCGTGTCTGTGACCGCTGCATAAAAACCTGTTTTAAGGCTCAGACATCGAACTGTTTCATACCTTTACTGAAACCTTACTGACTTTGGAACGAGTGCTGCAAAAATGTGGGACTCGTGTAAAAAGTGTTCAGATACAAAAGTGAAATGTGAAGAATTTTTCTGAAACTTTACAAAACTGCTGAAAAGGATCAAAGCAAAATGATACTTGTGAAAATATATGCAACAGAGAATAGAGTCTGAGAACACAGCATCAGCTACTGCAAGCTGATTGGAAGGCAACAGTAGCTCAGTCAAACACAAGGTATGTAGAAGAGCCTCTCTGAAAGCTCGACACATCTCACCTCGACCCAGAGGGGCGACCACACTGCTGAGAACAGGAAGCTGAGGCTACATCTCACACTGACTCGCTGGAAATGAACAATCAAAGATTGGAGACATGCTGTAGTCCGGTGGCCACAGCAGTCAGCAGATCCCAGTCCAGCAGAGTACCTTTGGGATGTGGTGGAAAGATTCATTTGGATGAGCAGGTGACACACCTGCAGCAACTGTGCGATGTTCTCATGTCAATATGGAGCAAAATCTCTGAGGAATGTTTCCAGCACCTTGCTGACTCTGTTCCACAAGAATTAAAGCAGCTCTGATGGTAAAAGGGGGGCCCATCTGCTACTAGCAAAGTGTACCTAATAAAGGGGTTAAAGAGTGCATACACTCCCCTCTAAAAGAAACAGTGAAGCCAATCCTTTTATTTTTGCTGTAGACTGAAAATTTTGGGTTTGACATTAAAAGATGAAAATGACACAAAAGACCAAAATGGAGAAGATGGAAACTTAATCAGAGCCATTGCACAAACATGAGCCATAGCCAGAAGAACTGTGTGGAAGGTCCTGAAGAAGAAAGTCATCACTGGTGTACTAAGTAACAGATGTGGAACAGGTAGACCGAGGAAAACAGCAGCAGCTGATGACAGAAACATTGTAAGTGCCGTAAAGAAAGAGCCTAAAACAGCTGTTAGTGACATCAGCAACAACCTCCAGAGGGCAGGAGTGAAGGTCTCACAGTCTACTGTTAGCAGAAAACTTCATGAACTAAAGTACAGAGGCTTCACCAGAAGATGCACACCAGTAATTAGCAAGAGGAGCGGGAAGGCCAGGCTGGGATTTGCTGGAAGAAGTTCAGAGAGAAGCTTCAGAAACTCTGGGACAAAGTTTGCTGGTGAAGGAAAGACTGAAGTCTGGAGAAAGAAAGGATCTGCTCATGATCCCAAACATAGGAGCTCATCTGTCAAACACGGCGCCGGTGATGCCACGGCTTGGGCTTCCTCTGGGACGGGCTCATTAATCTTTATTGATGATGTCACGCATGATGGCAGCAGCACAATGAACTCAGAAGTCTACAGAAACATTTTGTGTGTCAATTTAAAGGAAGATAGAAACTGACTGAGAGGTCCTTCATCCTGACCCAAAACACACACAGGAGCTCATCAGGGGCTGGAAGGTTTTACACCGGCCTACTCAGTCGATACTCTAACTACTCTTCGATACGTAACTATAGTCGCTGCTGTGCTGAGTAGGTTTTGCACTGTGACGCGTCTCCAATGAGCCACGACAAGTTCCATTAGCGTTTTGTGTATTTATTCTAAAAACGTAAACAAATACATCGTTGTGAAACAACGTTAAAAAATGACGGCGGTTAGGAATGACGGTCAACAGAAAAGTTTGCCAAAAAAAAAAACCCACCCGCCCACCCAACTGACTGTCGGCTACGCCCGTATCAGGTAAGTAATCTAAGACCACACCCCGTGGCTATCACCTGAAATCTGAACACCTGTGCCACCATAACATATAAACATTCACTTTGGCTCCTACACCATATATATATATATATATATATATAAAGCACCACAGAAGAAGAATCTTGCATCTAAATTTGATCTTATTCACTTTAAAATGGGTGGCTTCATACAAAAGCTGCTATCTTCTGAACTGTGGATTAGATCCAGATGGAAATATAATAATTTAATGAAAGTTTCATCAAAAAAAAAAAAAAAGTCAGCACAGTGGTAAATGTGTTAAAGAGAACAACAAAAAGAAAAATAAACTCAGAGAGGTGATGTGTTTCTAGACTGATCCTATTTATATTTAATTCAATAAACAGATACAATAAAGCCACAAAAGAAGCAAAAGAAGAGCAGAAAATGAGTTACAGTAAAAGTAAAAGCACTTTTAAGAATATTTGCCCATTGATGAAAACCGATCCAAACTTTAACAATTCAAATACCTCCACAGTGACTTCCTGAGTATAAACAGCACAGTCTGATTGCCGGATTGCAAACAGGTGAATCACGTGTTTTCCAAAAGGCGGGAGACTGCAGATAAATCCACAGATGTATTTTGTCAGTATTTTTCCATGCCATAATGAGCAGATTAAATCAGGGTTGTGTCGGGACCCCTGGGAGCCAATGAGGCCACACTCGCGCGATTATTTCAAGTAGAGGTGCTCACATGTAAATTCCCCCTGCGAGGGCGTGATTACCATCAGGTTACAGTGTCCATGGCAACAACCTGCAGCAGACAGAGCGACATACAGAGTTTCAGGTCTGAGCAGGACAATCTGTGGAGTCATTTCTCCTCTGGATATTATTCACTGGTTTAACACATGATGCACCATCAGTCCAAAGTAGCTCCACAGCATCAAACTAATTTACAGCCTTATTTGATCTTTAGAGGGCTGGACCAACATCATTCTGAAAACATTTAATAAACCATCCATTCATAGACCTGTTGATGAACGGCCTGAGATGCTTTTGGAAAAATAAAAAGTTACAAAGAAATACTGCTGTAATAAATCAAATAAACCATCATAAAGGCTCATCAAAGGGATTAAGCACACTATAAGAAACAAATCTGCAAAAGGCCAGGAAAATTACTCAGTACCTGATCTTTGTCCCAGAAATAAAAGATAGAAATAAAAGATAGAAACAGTCTTAATTTACAGAAAATTTCTCAGTGTAAAAATAAATAAGATAAAATAAAAACCAGTACATTCTCTGAGGTCAGGACTGTCTGTGAGAGGAGCATCTGTGTCCACTGTGAACAATCATCACTGACCAGAGGAGGTGGATTACAACACCAACTGTCTCCATCTACAATGCAGTGCTGAGCTCCCTCCCTAGGCACCTCAACCTCCACTCACACCTTTCTTCAGGTGACCTCAATAGGTCACTCAATAGATTGGGGCAAAGTCTCACAGTGGTTTCACCTGAAACCACTGATTGTAATGATCCACGCCTTTTTTCAAGCCTTGGTGCATGTAATTATGCACATGAACAGTGGTGGGTGAGTGAACACCTTCAGGGGACTACACCCACCGGGTTTTAAACACCTGGGACTCTCTCCACCATCTGATTTTAGACCTGAAGAAACCTTTATGATGAGAGCTGAAACTTCTTCACTTAAAGAAGTCCAGTCGCCTTTTCCAAGCTCCAGAGATCGATATATTTAGCTCCATTTATTCAGAAAAATAATCAGGAAGTATTCTTAGATAGAGAGAAAGAGAGAGAAAGAAAAACAAACAAATTTCTCAATTTAAACATATATTTTTAATTAAATGTACAAACGTGCTGCATACAAATACATAGTATATCCATCGATTTTCTCCTCCAGCTTATCCGGGGAATAACAGAGCTAAGATCCTGTGGGACTTCCAGATACAGACACACAAACTGGGGATGGCTAACGTAGCAGTGATGGACAAGCAGAGGAAGAAAGCCGCAGTGATAAGCATATCAATGCTAAGTGAAGGCAACATCAGGAAGAAGGAACATGAGAAGCTCGATAAATACCAAGGGCTCAGAGAGGAGCTGGAAAGGATGTGGAAGACGAAGGTAACAGTGGTCCCCGTGGTAATCAGATCACTGAGGCAGTGACCCCCAAACTGGGAGAGTGGCTCCAACAGATTCCAGGAACAACATCTGAGATCTCCGTCCAGAAGAGCGCAGTCCTGGGAACAGCTAAGATACTGCGGAGGACCCTCAAGCTCCCAGGCCTCTGGTAGAGGACCCGAGCTTGGAGGACAAAGACCTCCCACAGGGCGAGTGGGGCATTATTTTTTTTTAGATAAATGAACTTTTTACTTATATTTTGAATACAGATGTTAGCTTTTTATTTGATACCATTTATATCATTTGCAGATTTTATCATATAAATCATTAATTATTATTAATCTCTGTCTCTCTTCCACAGCATGTCTTTTGTCCTGTCTCTCTCCACTCAGCCCCAACTGGTCACAGCAGATGACTGCCCCTCCCTGAGCCTGGTTCTGCTGGAGGTTTCTTCCTGTTAAAAGGGAGTTTTTCCTTCCCACTGTTGCCAAGTGCTTGCTCACAGGGGGTCGTTTTGACTGTTGGGTTTTCTCTGTATTATTGTAGGGTCTTTACCCACAATACAAAGCACCTTGAGGTGACTGTTTGTTGTGATTTGGCGCTATATAAATAAAATTGAATTGAACTGAATAAATTGACTAATGTATAATTTTGTGGTATTATAGCTAAAGCTACTCAGCAATATATAAGTAACTAAAACTCTTTTCTCAACCCTGATATAAAGGCCAGATGAGTTTAATCTCCACTAGCAAGTCAAACCGCAAACATCTTTACAGGCTATTTTTTTTTAGATTTTTTATTTTGTATTTTTTTTAGAACAGGTCAGAAAAATTCCTTCAAACTGCTGCTTTGTTTATTTTAATCATCCACTGACCTCTTTAGTGTGAAACTCTTCAGAGCTGCAGGTTTGGTGGCCGTCTGTCCTTTTCATAACTGCACTCTTAAATAAAGAGATAAACCTTTCCTTTAGAAAGGAACAATGGCGCTTCACAGAACTCAACTTTTCATTGTTTTCCTGAAGCTTCCCTTTAATAGGATTTGGGCATTTAATCAGTATTTTTGGCAAATATGTGTGTGTTTACAGGAGTGTGTGTGTGTGTGTGTGTGTGCTGTGTGTGTGTGTGTGAGTGAACTAATTAGGACCAGCAATTACCCCAAACTGTGGCTGCGTCTCCTGCAGAAGGAAGGGGTGAATGGAAGAGGTTTAGGGCAACAATGGCAGACTGTCACTGCCAACGCTGCCATGCATGACAGATGCATGTGGACACGCCAGACAAAGGCAAGGCTGGCCGGGCGTGTGTGTGTGTGTGTGTGTGTGTATAGAGAGGGTGTGTGTGTGTGGATGGGGGTGGTGGGGGTCAGCTTGTGTCCAATGCAGAAGAAGTGGAGTAGCGCTGCTGGTGGCTCAGGCATCGTTCCACAGCACCAGCAGCTCCCAGCAGCCCCTGCTGCCTTAGTCTTAACCACCTTCCTCTCCACAAGCACACACACACACACACACACACACAGACACAGATACACCGTAGAGCTGTCAAACTCCCAGCAGCCCCTGCTGCTGCTCAGCCTGCTAATGGAGGTACAACTCTGTGTTCATTATAACATCCTAAACATGTTCTCTGCTACGCCACATACCTGAGATCATTCAGTTCAAAAACATTTTTTTTCCATATAGCACCAGATCACAACAGCTGCCATCCTAAACCACTCTGTACTGTAAGGTTATTAGATATTAGAGAGAGAACCTCAACTATCAGGTAATCTCCTATGAGCAGCACTTGGAGACAGTGGTAAGGAAGAACTCCCTTTTAACAAGAAGTGGTCTCCAACAGAGCAGGTGTCTGTTTGGCTGTGGGCGGAGTTTACTGCCTGGCACCTGATCTACTCTTGTGCTGGGCATTTAAGGTCTAGAGGTTGCCTCAGCTCTTCCCAGGATCCACGTCGCTATGGTGACGTTTGGGTCAACCTCGTTTCCTGTTTTTGTTGCTTTCGCATGCACATTAACTCCACCTGTCTCCAACCTTTTTCTTCGATCAGACACATACATTAATTAAACCCCATGTCTTTGAACCTCTGGATTTTGGGTGGTGGTGGTGGGGTTCAGCCAGCCCTACCTGTACTCATCCACTTACCTGCCCGTCCACTCTCCACCTCCTCCGCTGCATGTCCTCTGGTCTCTCACCTGCTGCACCTCTGAGAGCCAAACAAGCTCCTCACTTAAGTAAGACAGATTCTCCTCTCTGCAGCCAGTTCCTCAAATCTCCATTTTTGTCTGTGCCATCACAGATTCCACGTATCCTCCTCCACAGAACACCTGTGTACCAGCCCTGCCTCCCCTTTCTCTTGTAAAATAAACACTTAAAGTGCTCGACCTGCTGTCCGAGACGGCTTTCTGGGTCCAAGCCAAAACCAAACATGACAATGACACTATACTCAAATGGCCTCCACAGTCACCAGATCTCAGTCTAATAGGACACCTTTGGGAGATTTGCATCATTGATCTGCAGTTGACAAATCTGCAGCTGCTGTGTGATTCTGTCATGTAAGTATGGATCAGAATCTCTGAGGAATATTTCCAGCATCTTGTTGAATCTAAGCCAAAAGTGGCCAAAGGAGGTACAACCCAGGTGCCAGGCAAGGTGTACTGTACCTAATAAAGTGTCCGGTGAGTGTATCTACTGAAGAGTGAGGCTGGCTACTTGGAAACAGGTGTGACTAATGCAGCACAGGTTAAATTGATTAGGGAAGGAAAGACGTTTATCAAGGAGGGACTGCCAACCATACAGGAAGTAAGAATTACAAAATAAAACAAGAACTTAACAGAAACTCAACATCACAGCACTTCAGCATCAAAAGCTCGCTGGTTAGGTTCAGAAAAAGACCATTAGTTTATAATTTATCTGCTGTCATCTTTCTGGGTGTCGGAGTCTGAAGCGTCTCAGCAGCACACATGCTGCTGACTGCCACGAAACAACAGGACAATTTACATGATCACATAAAAAAGTTTATTTTTAAACCATTTCGCATTTCGCCATTATGCCAGGCCAGAACATGTGAAGCCTCAAAGGTCAGAGAAACATGTTTCCCCTCCAAAATAAATAAACACACACACACACACACACACACACACACACACACACACACACACGTATGCAGAAGCCCTTAATGATGTTGGAGTTCATTCAACAAGCTCATTAGAGCTCTTGGCCACACGCAGCCCCCCTGCTGCTTCTTGTTAATTCAGCTCGTCCTGGCACAGTTCGTCCTCAGTCGTTAACTTTTTACCATGATGTGAAATCAAATCTGAATTCTCTAATTAAAAGGAGCAGTCCGCTCATTTCAAGGTCAAATGCTGCTCTGCTGTCACACTGTTACAGAGTCAGAGAGGTCGCTGTATCTTATGAAACAGTATTGAAGGCGAGACATACAACAAGTAGCTCATATTACTGTACATCAGGGGTCAAATTCACTGTCTCGGGGCCATACTGGGAAATGCACAGATCTCAAAAATGTATGTCTCACACAATTGTCTCGTGTACAGTTTGGGTCCCACAAAAACCCACAACCAGTCCTCAAATAAAGTTTAACAACCTTCGACCTTTATAACATCTTCTCAAGCAAAACGATGCTCGGAGGCAACCTCGCAGCCAACTCACAAGAACCTGTTTCACAAACCTGAATTTTACCGAGTGCGGTAAAAGCAAAGTAATGAAGCGTTACCATGGAGGAGGCTTCATATGAAAGACATAAAGAGAAACAAAGAATCACATACTTCACCTGTAACACAAAGTCTAGCCTTCTGCCATGAAACTGGCTGCACATAAAAAATACATTTGCTCCATCACTGGGTAATTTTTGACTTCCTGAAACCTCTGTTCCCCGATCGTGACTCCATGTCTTTGCTGATGTGTGAAATCAAACATCATCGTGCAAAAGATGCCTTTTAAAACAGAAGTTATCTTGAGGCAGGCTACACAGTTTCTCGTCTCAGTTTTCTGTCTTCAGCTTCCTTGTGTCAGCTAGCTTGTTAGCTTGCAGGGCTTGTGGGGGTGGGCCTGTCTGTGTAGGCTGCCGTTTGCAGGCTGTGCATCGCCGTGGAGATCACAGCTATGAGCGTGCCCGCCACATTTACTAAGAACCTAGAGTGATATATGTTGTACATCATGACTGATTTAATTTTCTCTTAAACACAGATAGAAGAAAATGTAAAATTCAGCATTAGTAAAGAGAATATTTCTATCTGAGCTGACAGTCTGACGCTCTTTGTAATACATTTATAATATCAGGCTATAAAAATAAAAACTGACCCCACTGCAGCTAAAATATAAGACAAGACAAACATACTCACACATACATGTTCAGGACTTACATAGTCATGCTAACGCACACACACACACACACACACACAGCTGCACAGCGGCTGTAATTACTTCTCACATGCACACATTTCCCAAGCGGCACCTGACACACAGCTGCTTATGGCTCAGACATGTTCATACATGTCATTCCAACATGCTGCTGAGTGGCAACAAAAACATCCAACCACACACTCACACACACACACACACACACACACACACACACACACACAGAAAGTTAAACCATTATCAGCCACATTATCATGGCCAGAAATTTAGACCATAACCCACAAAGATAATTTAACTGTAAAGTGAGGACATTCACAAAGTGATGTGTTTTTACATCTTTGTCAACTAAAAATATTTAAAAGAATCACAGCAAAATGTAATGAAGTGTGGACAACCTCAAACACGATCGTTTCTAGAGCATTTTTAATGGTAACAGTTTATTTGACACGTTAATTAACGTCTGAGGTGATCCCTTCCAAATCTGGAGCAACGTTGGAGATGTTAAGACTGAGCTGTAGCATTAAATGATGATATAACACAAACTGCAGGTTAAAGGTTTTAAGGTCCTATGTGAGCTGCTGGGTCATTCCTTATAAAATCCACCTGACCAGCTCAGAATCACAAGATTAAACTGACTTCAGCACGTCTAATGAAGCCGTGCAAGGTTTCACCTTCATACTATGAATATTTTCTTTGTCACAGACCCTGAGGTACACAGGGGTGGGATGAAATTTGGCCCCTTTTAATTCAAATTATTTTTCCAGCATTTTTTGAGTCCTCATAACTTCTTGAGAATTGAGATATTGTCAGACTGAGGGCTCCAAATTTCTGAGTGTTAAAAAAAGATGAGTCTGGTACCAGTCCTTCATAAATTTGGAGTAAATGGACATTTATCCATCATGCCACAATTAACCCCATAATGTATACTGAGACAGCCAGAAGCATATAAATGATAAAACGAAAAAGAACACGAAAGGACAAAAGCACACAATGCACACAATTATTAAAAAATATACAATCAGTAAAATCATGACATCATTTCTGACCATCCAATAACTGCATCAGGATATCTGTTTTAGTTTAAAAGCATGAAAACTGTAGTTTTTCAGTTCCTTTCTTCCACTTGATATCTGCACCATCTTTGTCATTTCGAGTGTGTACCCCCCCCTCCCGAATTTATTGCCCTCACACCTCTCAAACATCATCCCCCCCATTTTTCTGGAGGTTTCACATTCTTTTGAAGAGGACCAGCGGCTGCCGGACGGACCTCTGTTCTGATTAAAGACTGAGATTAAGGAGCGGTGACCTTTTGTTATCATTGGATTCATCCTCCATGCCTCCTGAAATCAATAGACGCCTCTGTAGGCTTTCACACATCCACTCCACTCTCACAGATCAATCCCTCTGCAATCCTCTCCAGCCCTCAGCAGGAGCACTGGGGGCTTTTAGGGTGAAATTATGTGGTAGTGCTTCTTGCTGCTGGTGGTAGTAGCGGTGGTGGTTCAGGAGGAAGTAATACACCGACTTCAGGGCTTTCTGGCACACCAAAATTGCTCTTCGTATTGATGCCACTATTAACGCTATCCTCGGCAAAGACTCGGGCCATTAAAGCTCGCGGCTGGCACAGCACAAGATTGACTATGATAATGGAGCTGCTGTGAGCCTATTAGAGCCCAGTGTGGTTCAACCGCCCTCCACTGCAGGTGAGCTCAGGGGCAGAGAGCGAGCACTGCAAAAAATATCCCTCTCAGAAGCTCATGCCAGCTAGAACCAAAAGACAAAATGTGGTTTTTAACATATTTCTGTTGGCCCATTGTATGTCATCATTAGACGAATAAAATCAGAGAGAACAGTTAGAGAGAAAGTGCAAAGGTTATGAAAGAAGATTGATTTTTTGGTTTATTTGCATTAACTGCTGGATGTTAAGACCATTATTCCAGTCAGATTAAATAAAGAAATCTGTTTTAACAGGACAAATAAGGTTCTTTCAGGATAGTTTCCAATCACTGTGAAACATCTGAAAATGAGAAGTACGACAAAATGTTTTTAATTAGCAAATAAAAAATAATGTTCTAATACAAAGTCTTGATGAATGATACATTGTAACAGTAGATATAGTATATGAGGACCAGTGAGTGTCAGAACTCCTGTCCTAGATGAAACAACAAAGATCCATGTGCACATCAGGAAGATGGCCACAAAGGATCAGGTGCTTAGTGAGGACCTCCGGCAGCAGAAACCCGAGAAAGAAGGAGGAAGAACAGGAACCATCATGGAAGGACAGGCTTCTGCACGGCTTGTACCACTAGCAGACAGAAGAAGTCCCACCAATGGCTGGACAAAGCTGGACTGACAGACAGCACAGAGGCACTAATCATGGCAGGACAGGAACAAGCTCTGAGCACAAGATCGATAGAGGCTGGGGTCTACCACACCAGGCAAGACCCCAGGTGCAGGCTGTGCAGAGATGCCCCTGAGACAATCCAGCACATAACAGCAGGGTGCAAGATGCTAGCAGGCGGGGCATGCATGGAACGCCATAACCAAGTGGCCGACATACTATACAGGAAAATCTGTCCTGAGTATGACCTGGAAGTGCCGAGGTCAAAATGGGACACCCCCCAAGGATAATTGAGAATAGCAGAGCTAAGGTCCTGTGGGACTTCCAGATTCAGAAAGACAAACTGGTGATGGCTAACCAGCCGGACACCACAGTGGTGGACAAACAGAGGAAGAAAACTGTGGTGATAGACGTTGCAATACCAAGCGACGGCAACATTAAATAGAAGGATAAATACCAAGGTCTCAGAGAGGAGCTAGAGAGGATATGGAAAGTGAAGGTAACAGTGGTCCCCGTGGTAATCCGAACACTCAGGGCAGTGACCCCCAAACTGGGAGAGTGGCTCCAGCAGATCCCTGGAACGACATCCGAGATCTCTGCCCAGAAGAGTGCAATACTGGGAACAGCTAAGATACTGCGCAGGACCCTCAAGCTCCCAGGCCTCTGGTAGAGGACCCGAGCTTGGAGGACAAAGACCGCCATAAAGGCAGGTGGCACATGAGTGTTCCTCAAACTTGTGTCCATTTGAAGGTGAACGTTCTCCATTTCCAGTTTATGTCACACTTTTTCAAGTGTTTGTAGCCAATGTCCTCATCTGCCATGTAAACAACGGGCAACCAAAGCCATTGCAAGGAGGTTTTTGGTGCAGAACCATATACCACCCAACCAATTTACTTCTTTTTGAGCTTCAGGCCTGTGTGACTGAGGCCCAAAGCTTTTAAATGCACCCCTCACTATAAGGTTAACACAAACTGCCATATGACTTGATGCATCGAAACACAGAGTTCACACCCAGTGGCTGAAGTCATGTTGGCTAAGTCCATCTTTACATACAGTCTATAACTTTATCAGTTTTAGCTGCTGTACTGCATTAATGAGATTTTTTTGTGAGAAAAACATTGGGACAGCTCTAGCCACAAAATGCTTTGGAATTATAAAAGTTATTTAACAAAATAAATTTGGATTTTAGTTTTTCTGAGAGGATCACTCTGCTGGGTGAGAAAACAGATTCAGCTGGGTTGGGTGGAGTGTGTTTTCTCCTCTGAGTAAATGTGACAGCCCTCTCTACAGCTGAAAATTGTCAGGAATGACGTGTAAGTGGACGGCCTTGATGCCCGTCGCCCCACCCAGGTTAAAAAAAAAAAAGAGCCCATTTTAAAAGTGACAATGAATTTCAAAGAGCACAAACAGGCAACTTGAAATGGAAAAGAAACCCATCTTGGCTGTGCTGAAAGCAGCATTAAGCTGATCCCAGCGTGACCAACTCTCTTTCATTCATCCTCTCAGGCCCGATATGAGGAACCTCAAACCTGACTGACATACCTGCAGTATCCGAGCACCGCAGAGTGTAGTTATGGGTTTGTGGAGGAGGATTTAGGGGGAAGAGGGTATTGTGTGCATGGTGGCGATTGTCCTCCCTCCTCTGCCCCCCCCCCCACACCCATCCCCATCCTTCTTTGCTTTCCCTGCTGCCTGGCTTAAGCTAATCCCATTATCAGTGAGGCGGCCTGACGCTGATGTGGCCTGCTAACTGACCAGCTGCTCCTAGTCTGGCCACCACAACACACACTGCAAAAAATGTTGGACAGCTAAATCACATCAGCAGCCATAAAGCTGTGTGAAGAATCACAATAATGGCCCTAAACTGAGCATTTAAAGCTCCAGGAAACATTTGTGGGATACAAGGAGAAAAGTGTTTGCTTGCAGGAAAAGGAAACTTCAAGTGTTTAGAAAGGAAAAAACCTTCTATAGTACATACTCTAATTGTCAGTGCCTCATATTAGCTTTATTTAAATACATATGCTGCGTGGTGGTG
Source organism: Pterophyllum scalare (assembly GCA_024447675.2). Classification (NCBI taxonomy): domain Eukaryota; kingdom Metazoa; phylum Chordata; class Actinopteri; order Cichliformes; family Cichlidae; genus Pterophyllum; species Pterophyllum scalare. Next base: position 21,109 of record JAMQGT020012807.1, on the reverse strand, counting down.
CAGACGGCACAGGTTTGAGTCCCGACCTAGTCGCCGTTTACTGCGCGTCTTCCCCCATCTCTCCTCCTGCTTTCCTGGCTCAAATAAAGCTGCAAAAAGGCCAAAAGAAAATTAGTCATCAGTATAACATCTCTTTTCATTGCTGTGCAGATGATTTACAACAGTACTGACCTCTGAATCTTGGAAATCACTGTTCTTATGGGGATATAAAAACTGGATGCCCCACAGTTTCTTACAGTTAAGTGAGTCCTAAACAGAGGTCATATTGTTTGGCCCTCTTTAACTCATTTAAAAACCTAGGGATAATCTTTGACACAAATTTGAAATTTGACAGACAAATCAACACTGTGGTCAAGAGTAGCTTCTTCCAGCTCAGAACAACATCTAGACTAAAATAGTTTTTAAAACCATCAGATCTGGAAAGGGTTATGCCTGCTTTTATTACATCTAGACCAGACTACTGTAGTGCACTGTATACTGGAGTTAGTCGGTCATCTCTTGCCCATTTACAGTTAGTTCTAAGTGCTGCAGCCAGATAACTGACTGGGACAAAAAAGAGTGATCACATTACTTCAGTGTTAGCAGCCTTGCACTGGCTCTCCGTGCATTATAGAATCCACTACAAAGTGGTGCTGTTTGCGCTTTCTTCCCTCTTAGCTACTGCATGACCAGATGTAAGTGGTATTAATGCAAACTGGAAGTGTTTAGAAACCACAGCAACTCAGTCACACGGTGGCAGACCACGTAAAGTTACAGAGTGGGGGTGCCAAGTGCTGAGGCACATGGTGCATAAAAATCTCCAGACCTCCTCTGGCATTGACATCAGCACAAAAACTGTGCACAGGGAGCTTCATGGCATGGCTGTCCATGGCCAAGCAGCTTCTGTAGGTGTAATGTGAAGGTGGCCCAGGGTTTTGCACACATATTTGCACACACAGTGTGCTTTAGTTTTACACTCTGGGAAGAAGTGTTGAATTTTTGTCTTTGCATTGGCATTTTAGAAGTTGGGCTTTTTTCTATAACCAGTTCCAGTCCTTCAAAATAAAAGCACCAAACAGGATAAACATTTAACAGCAGCCTCATGAAATCAGTATATATAGGATTGCCTGCCTACATCTCCCCCTGTCCCTAGTATCCTCCTCCTCTGTCACACCAACCATGTCCTCCTTCACTACATCTATGAGCCTCCTCCGTGGTCTTCCTCTTTTCCTCCATATTCTACATATTTTTTCTGATATGTACACTCTCCCTCCTCTGCACATGTCCAAACCATCTCTACTTAAACTCTCTATCTTTGTCTCCACACCGCTCAGCATGAGTTGACCTTCTGATATACTTATTTCTAAACTTGTCCATCCTGGTCACTCCCAGTAAAAATCTCCAGCTGTGGAGGCTGGTGGTTTAATGCCACCATCTATAGAAAATAAAATTAATAATGAGTTTAAAGGATCAGAGTTGAGTTGCCGTGCTTGTCTGTGGAAATTAGCACAGTATTGGAAGGAAAAACTTTTGACAAAATAGCTGGATCTAATTTTACATTGTAGAGCACTTTGTAGCTTTTGTGCTCTGTAAATAAACTTTACTTACTTACTAAAACATCAGTGAGAATTTTAAGACTTGCTTAGATGTAATCCTGCTAACGTCCTGGGTGATTTTTTGCAGTGTGCCCTGGCTCTGGGGCCCAGCAGCCTGCCAGACTATCAGCCCTGACACCGGCACTCCTGCCCACTAGCTAGCGTGTCAGCCCGGACAGCATGTGGCGTGGATCCCCATGGAAAGGCGGTGTTGGAGTTCCACAACGCAATACAATAATGTAGAGTCACTCGGAGCATCGCTAATCCGGCTTCCCAAACAATGTGAGAGGCCCACAGGCTCTGAAGGCAGGTAGAGGAAGATTAGTCCAACCTGGAAAGTTTCTTTGTGTCAAGGCTGACGGGCAGAAAAGGAGCGCATTTTAACAAGCCAATCATCTTAGGTGGCAGTTTGGTGAGGTGATTGACACTTCAGATTTTAGATTCATTAAACAGACATATTTGATCTGATTATTTTCAACAAACAGCTTAGTTTATCAAAAAATATCTCAGTGCTTCTGGATACCAAAGAGTCTGAGCTCAGGATTTTATTCCAAACGCAGACTTTGACTCTTTGCCAACTACAAGCAACGGTTTTTGGCATAAAGCCAACCAAATAGCAGTTTCCACACTTCCCCGCACTCGGGACACATCCCTACTTAAAACCTCTCCGCACACATCCAACCACTTGTAGAGTTATCAGCAGTTTAAAAAAAGGAAAAGGAAGTGGTACTTCAAAATAAAATTTTGCTGCCTTAATACTTTGTGGCACAGACTCAACGAGGCGCTGGAAATATTCCTCAAAGATTTTGGTCCATATTGAAATGATAGCGTCACACAGTTGCTGCACATCCATGATGTGACTGTCCCGTTCCACCACATCCCAAAGGCGCTCCATTGGACTGAGGTCTGATGAATGAGGAGTCCATTTGAGCGCAGTGAGCTCATTGTCATGTTCAAGGAACCAGCTCGAGATGATCTGAGCTTTGTGACATGCTGTGTTATCTTGCTGGAAGCAGCCATCCATGGTGCACTGTGGTCATAAAGAGGTGGACCAGTTCAGTACCAATATTACACTGGGCTGTGGCATTTAAACGATGCTCAGTGGGTACTAAGGATGTTCGCCACTGTTGATACGAGGTAGGACGGATCCATGCTTGTTTACACCAAATTCTGACCCTACCTTCTGAATGTTGCAGCAGAAATTGAGACCCATCAGAGCAGACCACGTTTTTCCAGGCTTAAAGTCTTATTGTCCAATTGCCGTGTGCCTACGGGAACCCTGACATTAACATTTCTTCCAGAGGACTGCCGCTCAGTGGATATTTTCTCTTTTTCAGACCGTTCTCTGTAAACCCTACAGGTGGTCATCCCGAGAGCCCCAGAATATCAGCGGGTTGATTCCACATTCAAAGTCTCTTAAAACACCTTTCTCCCCTTTCTGATCTTTAGCTTGAACTTCAGCAGGCCATATTGATCATGTCTGCCTGCCCAAATGCATTGAGTTTCTGCAATGTGATTGGCTGATTAGATACTTGTGTTAACGAGCAGTTGGACAGGTGTACCTAACAAAGTGGCTGTTGAGTGTACAGTTGCTTCATTCTGGACTTTGAACTCTGTAGTCTGTGGAGATTTTTGCGATAAAGCTTTCTAAAGAGACAAATTTCACTCTGCTGTTAGCAGGTGGGCATTATCTGTACGAACCTGTCTACATACTGTAAGCATATACTTTCATATTCATACCCTTAAACATTAATGTTGCAGCAAAATGAGTTAAGAACACACGAGTTAAAGCTGAAAGTTGTTTTTCTTTAATCTGTGAGGAACTTGCTTTTCATATTCTACTCCAGAGGCTGTTCTTCTTCTTCTTTTTTTTAATAATCTTTGTTGAGTTTGTGCAGTGGTGATGTCAGCCGTCCTCTGGGCTCAGCTCTAAACCAACACTGATTAATAATTTATGGATCATCCCATTATGCCACTTTACACAGTTCAAAGGCTGCGCATTTGCATCCCAATTTGTTCACTCTGGTATAAAGACACGCTCAGCCTTTTTGCATCAGTATTTCTCTTATAAATGGAATTTGGGATGGTCTGTCTTCACATCAGCGGATAAAGAAGATTAAAGTGTGGGCATCCTGCATTGCTTCCCTCCCTCCCTCCCTCCCTCCCTCCCTCCCTCCTCCTCCCCTTTCCTCGCCTCCTTCCATCTCCAGCTCGGCCTCGGGGCTTTGATGTGTCTCGTGATGCCTCTGAGGGAGACAGAGATGAAATACGCTGGCGTTACATTCAGAGAGGACTCAGACATGTAGCATCAGGGTTTCTAAAGAGCGTTTTTATTTTGTCGATGAAACAGAAGCAAACGTGTAAATCTGCAGCAGGTATAAACAGATCACCACACACTTTAATGCCATTTGATTTCATCTGAATCACTTCCTATTAAATTAATCTCCACACTTATTACATGATTACAGATGATAAAATAATTACTATTCCAGCATATTTCCATCAGATTTTTGCTGCTTTCTTTCTCCTAATGCCAGGGGAGATCCCAAAGTTCCAAAGATCCTGAAAACAAGCTAAATGTTTTTTATTGAGTTTTGAGGACTTAAATTTTAACTGTTTCCCACTTTCTGTATCTAGTCAGCATTATTTTTTTTATTACTGCATTTAGGTAGGACAGGACAAAGGTGCTGTGGGTCCTGCACACAGCAGTTCACTATTCAACAACATCCACAGAGCTGGTGGTGTTTTGCTGTATAAACTGTCTTCATTTTTCCCTGTTTGGATCTTAAAAGTCTTAAAACAGATTTTGAAAAGTGTGCAGTAACCGTGCTGGAGGTGAAACTGGTTATAAATTATGCTCAGGACATTTTCTGTGGCTGCCTTTGCATTTTGGGGTCAAACATTTGACATCGTTTGAGGCCGCGATGACTTTGTTCAGCATCAAAGTGATTTTACACTGGATGTTAACAGGTTAAAGGTTTCTCCAAACCTTCTTTTGACATAAAACTCCAAAATATTTGCTGCAGAAGCTAAATCAGGCTAACAACAGTTTTCCACTTGTCACTGAAGCCTTCTAAAACGCTTTCTTTTAATGAAGACATCCCCCCTGTGTGAACAAAATGAAGTGCAGGGGATCAAAGTTTTTGTCCAAAAATAAGAAAAATCGACAAGAACAACAAAGCAACAGGAGGTCAGCTGAGAGACGTACCATTAGCATCCTGCTGAAAGGAGGCCGAGCTGCATTAAATGTCACTGCATACATCTGCTTTCTGCGCTTACAAATGACTATTGATTGCGAGCCTGACACATTTGGCTCAAACTCCTTTTATTTGCAGGTTTTGGTTTTCAGCCTGTTTTTACTGTGATAACGCGGCTGACGGCTCGAACAAACAAAAGCCGCCGCTCGCCGCTTGTTTTGTTGAATCCCTCCACATCTCCAGTATCCGGGCAGATATGTACAGTCTCCCTGCCTGTCTCATTTCAATTGGCCTCCATCTGTTTTGTCTATCCATGAAAAGGTCTATTATGATCCTCTGCTCTTTGTACAAATGGACTACTAAGCGGATAGGGACCCCTGCCCCCCCTTACCCCCCCTCTTGAAACATTAGCCCTGGATTCCAAGGAGCTCGTCCTGCCTCTGCTTTAATTATCCAGCGCCGGTGGAGGGATCTTAATTTTAACGAGTTTTAAAATGCTCCGTCTCCAGATTCACTGCAGAAAAGAAGCAGAGAGGGTGAGGGGGGGGGTAGCAGGCTCTTTATTAACCCTACAGTGACTAGCTAATGTGATTGAAGTGGAACCACCTGGCAGGGGGAACTGTATAGTCAGCTGCCACTGAAGGCCAGCGAATGGGGAGGACCAGGTGCTGCGCTCCAGCCTCTTAATTGTTGCCATGTAATAGCTTGCTTCAGTGCACAGTACGGCTTGGGGCTAGGATTAAAAAAAAAAAAAAAAAAGCTGTTGCTGCTAGCAAGCACACAGAAGTCCATTTTCTTTTGCACCCCCGCCCACCCCCTTTATGCAAGACAGACAGACAGACAGACAGACAGACAGACACTCCTTCAGTTGAAATGAAAGAAAAGGGAAGGGACTCGGGCAAGAGGGGGTGAAAGCAGGACAGGAGTGCTGTTTTTATTTGGTTATGTGGCTCGAGGAGGCTATCGGAGGTGAACAGCCACAGTGTCCGGGGGTTTGGAGGCGTCTCTATCTGCCTGTGGACGACAGCGTGGCTTAAAAGCTGCTGGATGGAGCAAAATCTGACTCCTGAGCCTTCAGAGGCAGCGGTAGACTGAACCACACTGAGGCTCAGAGCTGGAGCCAAGTTATTCTTTGCACTCCTTCGGCTAGAAAAGGGAAACTAACGGTAACTTTTACAGTTTATAGTTTTGCACACCAAACAAAGAGAAAAAAACCCCACACATGTTCACTGAAGACACCACCAACACAGTCTCAGAGCAGTTTGTGACAAAATGACAACTTTTAGGACAGGATTTTTCACAGACTGGTCTCTGATTCATGTCCATGCACACGACTGGAAGATTTTCCCATTTTTTGGGGGGGGGGGGGCAAAAGGGCTGCATGTGGAGGCCCGACGGGTTGCTGGTAAAATGTGTGGAATCGTTTTTCCTTTCTAATCAGAGACCCACGGACGAGGCCCTCACTTTAAACTTTTTTTTTTTTTTTACTTAAACTGAGTTTTTAACTGAAATTACTCGGTAACATTTATGGTTTATGCAACTAGGATGGTCTCCCGGTGATTGCATTGAATTTTTTTCACATTCGGCGGTTGATCGTGCACAGTTGCAGCCACCAGTCGGCTGCCCTGTCTCCAAACAATCGCAGTCAGTCATTCAGGTCTCCAAACAGCTTTGTCCCTCGTGTGACCGCAGCTTTAAGCAGTAAAAATACTCGGTCACATTGAGAGGAAGTTCATGTTTGGGTTCGAAGAAAACAGAGTTTAAGTTTGTTTGGGTTTCTGCAGACACAAAAGAAACTTTTTTTAATGCAAGTGACAGCATAAAAATAAAAGCTGTGATTAATGTTAAAACAGAGGTTATTGCAGGTCACCATCTCAAGTTTTAGCAAGTGTTAGCATCCACCGATTGGTTACATTCTGGTTATATTTCTATGTAAAAGCAACACTGTTGAGAGTGCGCTCATTGTGCAGGTGGCTGCAAAGTGTTAAGAAAACCAAAAAAATGACAATAAAAAATTTCTTCATTTAAACGCACCTTTAGAAAAGAAAATTGAGACCTAGCAGAAAATTATAATGCAGGTAACTGCCATGGGCACTTTGATAGTAATGAAAGGGTCTGTCAGAAAGAACTGGGTCTCTGGATCAGCTTCAGATGTTAACCACTTCTCAGCTGAACCAAAACCAGCTCAGGTTTTCAGCTCGGGTCAGTCTTTAACTTACTGAGTAATCCTGCTAACAAAACAGAAACACCCTGTGACCTCAGCGGAGCTCGAGACTGGCTTCTTTTTAGACTTATTTCTGAGTGTCTTTATTTTACTGTATCCACTTTAGGCGAAGAGCCGCATTACTTACACTCATACTCCCCATTCACCGTTAAAATATAAAGATGCATGATTTGTCAACCCTTTTGCCATGCTGTGAATTTATTATTTAAGCTATTCAGACCTGTTTATGTGTGAAGCAAAGTGCTCCGACTGCAGACGAAACATAATCTCCTTGAGTGCGACTGTGGCCGCAGATGGAGCCGATGCAGCGAGGAGGATCAGTGGGAGGAGGCTGAGTGCTGCTGCGTACAGGGACCTTCAGGCTCCCCCGCTGTGCCGGCTGCCAGGTAACCGTCCACAGGGCCTGACCACCTGATCTCCTCCGGGGCGCGAGGGCGGCAGCGTGAGCCTGGCTGGGACTTCAGCAGCAGCAGCAGGATTATTCTGCTTACAGCACAGCGGTTCTGGAGGGACGCTGATGGTGTGGGTTTATAAGTAAAAAAGTAAATGATGTCAGTTTGTTGCTTCTTGAAATCCACCACAGCTAAATGTTACAAAGGTTAAGGTTTAGCAGCCCAGCATGCATCAAACGTGAGCAGTTAGCATTTGAAGTGGAAAAGCTGTAAACCTACAGAACAGACTGAAAGGATTCAACAGTGTATTAATGTCCGTGTGGATTTATTACTCTGGAAAACATTCATCTGAATTTTATAGAATCCGTATGATGCCTTCAGATGACTTGTTTTGTCTGTTAGTTTAGAAACATCAAAGATATTTAATTACAAATAACATATTTTTAAAAAAATATGACATATGTAGGAGCTAAGACCAAGAAAAAGAACAAACCGGCCAAACCACGTTATTACCAGGTGACTCTCAACAAAGAGTGAGAGTGAAACACTAAATCAATAAATAGAAAACTAAAGGTGATCTTTACTTTAAAAAGCTGATATCCAAAAAAGGTACAAAGCACAGGAAGTCAGGCAAGGGACACGGGAGAGCAGACGACCTGCCACAGGGAAACACGAGACTAGATCCGCAGTGAGGGCTGACTGACAACGAGACACAGGCGGGAACCGTTTGGACAGTACGGTCTACAAAGGGTGGGAAACTATACCTCCAGCTTCATTACAGAGGCTCTGCTGTTCATTAGCTCAACATTTAATCTGATCTGCCGTTTCCAGCTTCATATTTTTATTCTTGAAGTTCAAGTTTTGTTTTTTATCTGATACTAGGCCTTTATGCAGCCCATCCGTTTATCCTCTGTCATCCTTCTCAAGATTTTTGATTGGCTGCCCCCTTATGACAAAAGCTTTTGGCATCTGTTCCTCAGACAACCTTATTAGGGATATCTGCTCTCTGTGATGTCATACAGAGCCGAGACTAGAAAAAAAACTTAAAATTGAATGTTTAGAGCCATCTCAAGCCTGATCTTTAGACTCACAGGGATTACTTATGCTTACTTATACATACTGCACACTGACCTCATTATTTGAAGCCAATAAAAATGACATAGTGTGAATATCACTGAGATGCATCAGCTTCTGACAAAAAAGGGGGGGGAAATGCAGCACTAAAGCTTCACTGCAATCAACCAAAACATTTCAGAGAAGTCTCACCCACAAAATCCTAAACAGTCAGCCTCACGGTTGTGCCAGAGCAATGGTCAACAGATTGCTTCATCCTCTGGGGAACATGAATATCTGTGCTAAATTTTATGGCAATACATTCAACATTTTCCCAGCTTTTCAGTCTGGAATGAAGCGATGGACCGAGACGCGTGCTGAGCTAATACTGACTCTGCACTGAATCACTAAAAAGTTTATTTCAGATATTTTCAGAGCAGCTCGCTTCCTGAGAAACATTTGTTGAGCTAAAACTCCAATCTGATGAAATTTTCGGTGCTCTCCAAAGCACTCCTGTCATGTTGCTCAGGGCGTAATAAGGAATTAATTTGCTCGCCTGCTGGATCCTCGCACAACACACATGAAAGCATTTAATCAGAAAAAGTAGGAGCAAATAAAAATCACAATAATAAAAAAAAAATGAAACTGAACTTCAAATCCTCTCACACGACCTCTGGGCTGCCAGTCAGTCATATTTTCTGTCATTGTTTACAAATGGATGAATGGGATATTTGCAGCCTTAATACTCTGAGCCTGCTTCATCCTGCCCGGTGCTCAGCTGCCTTTGAGGGGAATGTATCTATAAAATGTCTCAGGGAGCCGTCTCTCCATTTGACAGCCCTTCGGGAGAACAAAGGCTCAGCACTAATGCAGCCCAGATCAACCGCCTGCTTTTCTATTGAGCAAGGTGCCAAGATGCACAGGCTTTTAATGCTGAAGCGCCCAACGCCGGCCACGAGGGACCTTCTTCAAAGCCTAATGCAAAGTGAGTCATCCACCACCCGTCTCATAATACATCCCCCTTTAATTCAGCTCCCTTTGGTTAATTGTTTGCTATTGTGTTTTACCCATCTGAGCCTGTGTCAACAATCAAAAAATTAGTTGGGGAAAAAAAGGCTGGTTTGATGATCAGGGACGACCTAAAAGCACAGCAGCCTGGAAAAATGTGGAACCGTGCGGGGGCTGTGCAGCCATCTGTGACCCCTGCGCCTCACCAGACAGTGACAACTAGCAGGTCCCATATGGCGAACCGCGTACTGCCGGGTGTCGCCCTCTTGTTGCTATTTTGTTGTTGTTATTTATTTACAGAAGCAGTCAGATGAGATGAGCGAGGTGAGGGCTTTGCCAGGAGGTTGTTGGAGGAGAAAGACTTTTTTTTTCTTTTTTTTTTTGAGACGATTTGGCACGATCCACGACGTCCAGCAGAGTGCCCGTCCAGCCCTGCAGACAGAGGGAGAGCGGGACCGAGCCATCTGTGGGACAGGCATGGTAGACGTTGTCTGTTGGTGTCTCAAATGGTGCCAGAAAGTCACGGCACTGTGGCTGATTTCATCTCAACCGGATCCATGTTTAGTCACACTTTTGTTCACACCTACTCATGGTGAAAAAGTCCATCCTTACATGTCTCGACACATTAATGCCCCAAAAATCAGATCCACAGTTCAGAGCCCATAGTTATGAAACTGATCATTTCAAGACATGTGACAAAACTAAACAATCTTTACACCTTGGAATCAAAAGTATTCAACATAAACATAACAGGCAATGATGGGCTCGAGCTGCTTGTGGCAGTCCAACTGGTAATCTAAGCAGTTACACTTTAATGCCAGTATCCAGGCGGGAAGTTCACCTTATGTTCAGTTGTTAAAAATGGGAAACTATCCATAGATACCAAAACTGTCTTCTGTAGCAGGCTGTAAACATGTTTACTTCTGCTGTAAACTTGTGTATTTTAACACGGGAGTCTACATGGATTGACTCCCTTTTGGAGCCAGCCTCAAGTGGCCATTAGTGGAACTGCAGTTTTTGGTACTCTGCATAAATCCACATGGGAAAATATTTGCTATTGCATTAGCATGGTGAGGCAGCTAGATACAATTACAGCCAGCTACAAAGTGTCTGAATGATCCTGTTCAAAACATGAAAACATGAGGTTAGTAATTATGTTGCTGCATGGTTTCAGTTATTTGCTACTAAAAAGTAATGATCCTGATCCTGGCCAGTCACTCATAAGATTAGCGTCAAGGACACCATAAATAGGAAGCAGGAAGACATCATACACTAAATAACAAGTCTTACCTCAATTAAGCATTTAGCTTCAAAATTTTACTTCTGAAAATATAATCATGGTCTGATAGCTGGTTATAGTCATCAGCAAAGGAAGTCAGTTTCAGTCAAATTTCATAATGTCTTGCTTCAAGATACTGCAGCCTTTTCTGGACTAAACCAACATCTTTGAATAAGTAGACTGTTTAGGTCCTCTTTATGTCATGGTAAAAAGAAAGCACGCCCTCTGTCAGTGCTCTTCTTTACAGCGTTGCTTCAGTTCACTGAGTTTTGGAGCATTCATTTATGCACAGCTATTTTAAGGTCCCGCCACAGCATTTCAGTCTGGCTGAGGTCTGGGTCAATGCAACGCCTCGACTCTGTTCTCTGTTGGAAATTTGCTGCTGTGATTGGGATCAGTGTCCTGCTGCACGACACAATTTCATGGACAGATCTGACCCTTGAATACTTCGTTGTACAGAGGAGTTCATGGTCGACTCAGTGACTGCAAGGTGCCCAGGCCCTGTGGCTGCAGAACAGGCCCTCCCCCACCGTGCGGACAGTTGGTCTGAGGTCTTTGTGTTGATATGATGTTTTTTTCTCCACTTTGGTCTCCTCTGTCCAAAGGACATTGCTCCAGAAGTATTATGGTTTGCTCAGAATGAGCTTTGCAAACCTAAGCCTTGCTGCCGTGTTCTGTTCACTGAGCAGAAGCTTTTTCTTGGTCAGCTCTTAAAAACAACACACACACCTGAACGCTCCAGACCAGCAGACTGACAAACCTACTGCTACAAAGTGGTGCTCACACTTACTCATGATCAGTTAATCAAGTGCATCTGATTATCAGCACCTGGCTGCCACTTACTCTCTTAATTTCTATGGAAGCAGTAAGGATATACTTAGTTTTTCACAGATTGTTTTTGCATTTCGGAAGAGTTTCCTGCTAAAACCAGATTATTTTTGATTATGCCCAGATGCATAAAACCTGAGAATGTAAAGAGCGTGCCCTTTTTACCATGAATGCGTATGTTAGTAAGGTATGTATGAAGCTACTGCTTGCAGTTGGCTTAGTACAAAAACTGTAATAAAAACTGTTACCTTTATGTTCTTTGACTTCATATTTTTTGGTATGTGCTGCATGTGCACACAATTTAAACTTGATAAATGACAGAAAAAAGGGGGGAAAAAAGGTTTTCATTATACACATTAATGAAATATGAGATTGAAAATTTCAATATGAAGAATATAAAAATGTGGATATTTTATTTCTTCTGATAAGCAGACTTTTTTGGAGACAACCTGCTGCTCAGCCAGGGTTTCATTAGGAGAGAAACGCCAGACGAAGAGAAGTGACCACCACGTCTGTCACAGACGGCATCAAGCTTATGCGCACACTTCAGATTCAGTCAACAAAACCAAGATGATGCCATTCCCCCAAAAAACAACACAATGGCACATTAAACAGCCCCCAAGCAGCAGCAGCATGAAACTGAGTGTAACTTCAGGAGAGCAGAATGCTGATGAAGAGTGAGAGAATGTCCCAGAGGTTCAATTACTGAGCTGCCACAGGTCCTCTCAGCCTTCATTAGCTGCCTGCTGGAGCAGACACTCCTTCCACAGACCCGGTGTGGTTGTTGTATTGTGCCAAACCTCAGGGAGATGCCTTTCTCCCCTCTCCACTCTCTAATGATCACACCAAAAGCTTTCTCAGAACTCGGAGGTGCCGCTGTGTGCTGTTATGTGGTTTGTTAATACTGTGGGGACGGTCTCGTCAGCCACCTCTGCATCTTCATGTCGCCTCGGCACGCACTGTTCCCGCCGCTCCCACCTGAGCGCCTAACTAGATGCTCGGGTGCTGGCATGCCCAGGCAAGGTGGAGGCTGCTCAGTGCCCTGCAGGAAGCAGAGTCTCACAAAGACTTCAGCGTCGAGCTTTGAAAGGAAACCACGGTGTCACATTTACAAATGAATAAACAAATCCAGTTGTGTTTGTTGGAGTGACGCGCTTTTCTATCAGCTCCTGATGATGGAAAAGATGCCTCTATAAATTTCTAAGAACCTCTGACTCACTGGAAACAAAACTGGCTGCTAAAACATCCATAAAACTTACAGAACACGCAGCATATAAAAATTAGTTTCCACCATAATGTGGAAAAAGAAGCGCTTTGTGGGCACCAAAACAACAAAAAAAAACAAACACGTAATTTTTGACATCACTGAGTCTCATCCATGAGAAACGCGGCACTGACAATCACATTTAGCGGCAATCGGGCCTCATCTCCGTTACAGCACTGTCTTAATTTCCTAAACCCTAGATGCTGATGAAAATTTAATCTGCTCACTTATTTGGGTAATGGAGATGGAAATTAGATTATGCCGTATCTCAGTGCCGAGCCATCTGGGACAAGACTGACGCCTTTGACTTTCAGCACCTCCCTTTTTGCACCACGGCGTCTTCACACTGAGGAAATAATGGAAGGAAGAGTGAGAGAAGTTTTCAGTGCATCCGCAGTAGAGTCAGAGTTATTTTCGCATCTGTATGTGAAGCACATGTTGAGGATATGATAGCGGTGTCTACGGTGCTCCATTTGGCAAATGGGAAACAGCTAAAAAGTCGAATTTCTCTCACATTTAGCAAATGTGAGAATTAAAACTGCTCTGAACTCTCTGCTCTATATGTTTTAACTGCACGTAAAAAATATAAAAAGACATTCTGCTTGTTCTTCCACTCTGTTCTACTTTCTTGCTAATATTTCACGGTCACTTAAGGTACCCAAGGAGTTAGCTATCATTAAAATTTCAGCTACTGTAGATTTAGCCTCCATATTCCCCAGCTGGTTGGTGAGTAGTTCCTGGAAGTTGCTGATTGTTGCTACTTTAAATCAGTCGCAAAGAAGGTGCTGCACCAACAACCTCCTTGTGACTGCCTCGGCTGCTAGCAGACCATGCCCCCTAGTTTGCACAAAAGACTCTGACTTGTCTGCAAACACTTGCTAAGTAATCACATTTCAGAGACCTTTCATCTTGAAGTTAAGGTTGTTCCTTACCACTGAAACTAACACATTTTCAATTCAGATGGTCTCTGGCTTGCATCACAGTCTTCAAAGTTTCACAGCTGCTTGGTGAGCATTTGCAGACAAGACAGCGTCTTCCACCCAAACTGCAGGCGACTACGTCAATATTCATTTTTCCTGGTATTTGCCAGGCAGTCTCCAATCAGGCTCTAGGCATGTGTGTGACTAAGACCTAAAATGTCCTCAACAGGAGATAAAAAGTGGCCCCAATGCAGTGAGTCTCAAAGTGTGTGGCCCACTGGTGGACCAGTGGTGGGGCGCAGGGTCATGACAGGTTGGGCGCAAGCAACCTGGGTGGAAAGTCACATGGAACTAACATTTAACATCGGAATAATGTTCACGGCAGAACAAAGAAATTCACCTCGGTTACGTTAGTAAAGCGACTAGTGACTTATCTAGCAACTTTTTCCGGCGAGTTTTGGAGACAGCCGTGATAGCCAAAGTTCGCTGTCCGGGACCCCCTTTAGCGACTTTTGAGACAGTCGCCACCACAACAGAAGTTAATGAGGTATTGAAAATATTTCTTCCTGTGAAGTGGGGAAATGGTGGAACCACTGCTCCAATGGCTTGTAGCTTACATTTTCTATTCTCTACAAATAACTCTTTATGACTCTGTTGCAAATTGGAAAATGTTTAAATGTTGTGGTGGATTTGGTTACATTTTGAACAACAGAGTCTTCTATTTATAGAACAAACTTCTCAACCCACCCCAGCAAACATTTTGGAGCGGGCGGTACTATTTCCTTTCCTTTCATAAAGGATGCTCCGGTGCATCCTCTGCTAAGGGAGAGTGAAAAGGAAGCAGTGAAGTCTTATTGTGGTTGCCACACAGATAATTCTGTGTCACTTAACTCGTTTAACCAAAGTTGACTAAAATGAAGTGCTTTAAAAATGAAGTGCTGTAGCTGCATCCACCTTTGAGTGGATCTTTCGTAGGCTTCCTAAGTGGGCAGGCTGCCATCAAACTTTTGAGAGTCTCCAGTATCTGTTTGTTACATGGTTTTGTAGGTCTATCATAATGTTTGTATTTTTCTCTGAAAGTAATCATAAGGGTCCAGATGTGGTGACTCAGGCAGGAAGAAATAAATGCAGCTTTGCACCTCGATGGCTGCACCATGCTGAGCCTCCTGTGCATGGCTTCATATTTACAGGCCAATTATCTCTCTGAGGGTCTGCGTGACCGCAGGCCTCTCGAGCGTGTTACAGGAAGGTCGTTGAGGCTGATGGGGGCTAATCTAAGCAACTGTCACTGAAGAGGCAGTTGAGTGCAAGTCACTGGGTGCTTTACCCATCAGAGGAATGTCTTGTTTCTTGAATTTAAGGACATATCTGCTTCACAGAGCAGAGACACTTTCCTCGAGCATGCTTGACCCACTTGGTAAGCACTTCCAAATGCCCCTGGTGGAATCTACTGCTTCATTTTTTTTTTGCACCACTTCTTTTTTACTCTTGTTTGCAGTTAAAAGTGTGCTGGAAGGAGTCTCAAGGCACTGCCCCCTCCCATCGGTGACTGTCTCAAGCTCTGGTGAAAGATAATGACCTGTCAAGAGCCGGGACTTTCTGTGTCCTCGCAATATCTTTGAGGTGAGGGACTTCTCGTCATGGTCTGCCATCGCAGTAATCCTTTCGCCCGCAGCTCCATTAGGCAATGAAACAAGTTGTCCAACTGTGGGGTTGGAGGGGGTTAATCCTGCAGCAGCTCCTCTGTAAAAGGCCTCAGCTGCCACCATCCAAACCTTTTGAAACCTCTGTCAGTTTATGGAGACTTCAGACAGCCTATTCTCCCTGACCCTTATTGATTCAGGTCTGCACTATGCCCTCTTCAACTCCCCAGCCGCCCACACCCACTCACACATGCTGTCTCCAAAGAGCCCAGGCCCTCGAGCTACAGCACTGGGGTGCCATGATGTTTCAATTACTGATGGCTGTCATTGTTTGGGGGGTGACACAGAGAACCTTTTGAACAGGGTGACTCCATTTTAGAGGAAAAATCATTCACGATGTCTCACGTTCTGGTGATATTGCCGATTTGACCAACATTCATCAATACTTTTAATATTTAATGACAAAGTAAAGTGAGTCACAAAGTGGCTTATTGCTCCAAAAAACAATAACAAAACATCTCTGAAATGTCACAACAAACTTAGGAGGTGTATCATAAAGAGACGCAACATCAGGTCTGTGTGGAGCCGTGAGACGGCTCTAACTTTAAAACTAACACGAGACCAACAAATGTTTAATTACTTCCCTCGTCTGCAGTGCTTTAACATTTTGATAGATTAGCTGTATATTTGATGTAATTAGTTCTGACTTCAGGGCGTATTTTTCCCATTTGTTTTCAGCTTGTTTTCCACAAAAAAAGTACCACTACATGCACGTAAACGTACTAACAAGCACATTTACGTGCATATTATTACCGGCCTTTTATTCTGGTTATATATAACACTGGTGGCAACACAGTAATCGTACTCAGGTGGACCTGATCAAGACCACCGGACCTCTGAAGGACTTTTTTTGTGGTGGGAATCTGACCTGACCTCCATCAGCTCAGCTACCTGTAGCCAGGTGTGCTTTGTGTTCTAGGAAAAATCCACAGCTGAGAAACTGTGGCAGCTGTTCTAGCAGTAATCACTCTATAAACTAGGAGTTACTTTCCTTCCTCAGTTCTCTCTGGAAAAAGTTTTTTTTTTACCACAGCCTGATCATTTGATGATGATAGATCACAAACATCATTATTAAACATCACTGATCTGTATGTATTTTGATCTGATATTTCTGTTACAGTTAAAAAAAAACGAGATTACACCCCCCACTATAATCATACATCTTCATATCAATATGTATGATCTCTACGGGGGGTGTTAAAGGTTTCATCCAGTGAAGTGGGGCATGATGGAAAAGGTTTGACAACCTCTGGAAAAGTTTAAATTTCTTTGTATATGCTGTCAGTTATTATTAATTTTAGAAATAAATTGGAATGGGCCAAAGAAAATCTGTGCTGGCATTCATTTTCTATCTATTCTGATCCAGGCCAGCTGAGAGACATGAAGTCTTCAGTGGGTCCTGGGTCTACACCAGGGCTTCCTCCCAGTCAGACATGCCCAGGACCATCGTCTCATTCTTAGTGGTGCTAATTTTCATTCCTGATGTTTTTAAACATGACTGCAAACCAGGGTTATAATAGTTTTGGATTTTACATTATAGTTTAGTTTGAGTTCATTTTTACTTTTTTTCTCTAATTCAGTTAGTTTTAGTTAGTTTTCAGTGCGGTTTTGATTGATTTTATTAGTTTTTATTTTTGGTTTTATGCTTAGTTTTAGTTAGTTTCAGTATTTGGCCTAAACGCCCTATACTCCTGAAGTACCTCCCACAGGATACCCCAAGGGACACAGTCGAATGCCTTCTCTGAGTGCACAACACACATGTAGACTGGATAGAAAACCTCCCGTGGATACCTGACTATCCTCGAGAGGATAGAAAGAGCTGGTCCCAGCGTTCCTCAACCTGAACTGAATTGGAGGATCAACTAACGATTGGACTGCCCCCTTCTAAAGATGAGAGCTACCGCCCCATTCTGCCAGTCCTGAGGCGTGTCAACCAAGACAACCCTACAACATCCAGAGCCTTCAGGAACTCATTCACCCCAGGGCCCTGCCACCAAACAAGCTTGACACCAGTTATCCAGGCAATCTGCGACAACCTGACAATATCGTGCCCTGTCCAGAAGACATTTAACTTTGTCCGAGGGCTGCAGCACGTATGAGTGGAGTTGTGCAGTCCAGTACAGCATGCTGTCCGACTCAGTTGGCCATGAAGCATGCAATGAACTAACCACAATATTTAACAGTATCACAATATCTCAGTTTAGTTACATTACAGCATTTAAACTTTCACCTGAGGTCACAAGTGAGTGGAAGCTAATGGAAAAATAAAAATACAGATTCATCATTTCTGTAAAGTCAGGATAAATGGTAGAAAATGCATGTTTTTGAAAAAAAGGAAACTTTCGACCCACCCTTCCAGATCCACTCCTGTCTGTAGAGAGAGGTCAGAGGTCACGGACAGCCATCTGTACAGGTGGAGGTTTTCGCATCTTGCTCCAGGTAAAATTAGCAGAGTAGGCTGTTTCGTGACGATGTGGGAGTCTCCGGTAAAAGATAACTCAGGATAATTGCTTTAACTACCCCTCCAGCTGCTCTGTGAACGCAGACTTGAATACCTCGTACTCTGATCAATACTCACCCAAGGGGCTACAGCGGGCCCCCACACTCCTACTGAGCCTGCGTTACTGGACTCCACGGTCAGTTTAGTGCCTCCCTTCTGTCAAATCTGAAAGGCCTCATTCCTATAGAGACCGAGGACCCAGGTTCCCTTTGAAGTGAATTACTGCAGCATGTGGGCAAATTGGCCTGCTAATTGAAGCTTGTCTGTCATTACTTTTATAGCACAGATGGTTCAATGCTGAAAAGCGAGTTTGTTTTTTTAATACAAAGCTTTTACGTTGACTCGAAACATAAAAGCATCCCCTTAATGTGTTCCAGTTTAATTCCAGCAACCATTTTGTTTGGAGTGGGTGTCAATTTTGTGAAAATGATCATTTGTGAAGTTGTCATTCAGGCTTTTAATATAATTGCCATAAAATGTTGTGGTACTGTATATTGTAAAACGTGTTATTTGTTGCATTAGCAGCTCAACTAGTGCTGTAGTAATTGAATTCATTCTGGAGCATTGGAGCGATGAAACATTAAGTCAATAATGGGCTCCATTTACAGAAGAGCTTTGCACTGAGGAAAAAGAAGAAAATGTTACTAATTATGAGCCCTACTATTATTTTTTAATTAAATATTTTGCCAAGTGTATTAAAGACAATGGTCTGGTATGATTCATTTTCATTGTTTCTTGCAACATATGTGTGATTGCTGGAAGGGGACCCGGGCGTAGGACACCAGCAGCAGGCCAAGGTCCAAAATCCAATCAAGCCAGGTGAAGAAAAGTAAGCAAAACTAATAGAAATCAATCAAGAGTCATTTCAGAATAAAAGAGGAAATTCATATTTATTGCTAAATGTTCAGTGATAACTTTGTGATTTACTGCAAAAAATAAATAAATAAATAAAAGAGGAAATGACATGAACGCTAATTCAAAAAAAAACAGAAACTGGATAGAAAACATGGATGCTGCCACAGTGATGTGGACGATTGGTTTTGCACTCTGTGTTTTGAAGCCTCGGTGTTCGCCTCCACTGTGCACGTGCACGGCTCTCTCCGTGCTCTCCTCCTTTAGGTTTGAACCGGGAGTCTTCTTACTGCGAGGTGACAGTGCTAACCACTGCACCCTCTGGTCTTTACCTGACGATATAAGTAAGTGTTATTATGAATTAGTTAATCAGCCTGTAAACCTGTTTACTTCTGCTGTAAAGTTGGACTTTTTTAACATGAGAGTCTGTGGGGAACGACTCACCGCTGAAACCAGCCTCAAGTGGGCATTAAAGGAACTGCGGCACTTCCCCACTGCCTTCATATCTCTCCCCGGGATGTGATTGATTAGGGCCCCACTACACCTGTCGTCCGGTGCCTGGCTAATGGTCACTTACTTAGTCACTTAGTCCTCGTCCCTTTTGGGACATAAGGCCGTGTCTCAGTGACCCTTGAGAGCTATATCGGTGGGGGCTTAGGCTCCTGGCAGGTTTAACCTAGCTGAGCAGGTCTCGGGGTCGAGGCCAGACAAAAATCAGCACCTGGTCCTCCAGGTTGGAGGTTGGACGTAGGGCTAACAATACCTTGTTACGGAAACCGCTGGCGAATGGTACCGTGGGACAAAAGTTGACATCAAATTACATCTTCTGTTGCAAGCCACCAGTTCTGCCAGTCATGCAGCTCTTGATTTTTATAACCTGTTGAGCTGCTGACACCAGTCCTTCGGGAGAATACAGCAGCGGGTACCTGCACCGCATGAATGGACCTGGCTGTGTGATGACGTCACCAGCAGGGTGCTAGGCGAGGAATGAGGTGGCTGTAATGATGGGGCCCTTCCACCGGTTCCAGTGTATTAGCCCAGATTTTGGCTCGGCGGAACTCGGGACGAGGATTCGGCTCCAGGTGTGGTTTCAGAAGTCTTTAGCTTTGGGAATCCGCTCACCACAGCCGCTGTCGTTCAGCGGTGAGAATATTAAACATGGCAGATCAGTTTGTGGGTCGTAGTGACATTAAGTTTGCTCTGAGTGGACGGCTGCATGCCTGCCGGGTTTCTTTGGATCACTTCGGCTCCTTCGTGCAGACTTTTCATTACACTGCAGTGACTGTGTGCGCGCCCCTCAGACAAATGTCAGGTAAACTCTGAGAAGTATAACGGATTGACTCCCCACCCTTTGCATCTCCAGCTGTCCGTGTCCGAGTATAATCACCACTTAATGCCTGAAATATGCTTCTGCATCAGGCCTCTGCAGGGCCTACGGACATCCGCCCTGAACCCTACGCAGTAATCCTTCTGGGCTGCGTCCACCCGACGTGCAGCTGAACGTCAGGTTTCTTTACTGGTGAAACTGGACTCTAAGTCATTTAGTGGACGAGGGGAAACGTCTGTTACTGCTTGTTGCTGCTGGATGCTGGCTCCCCGAGGGCTTCAATTTGAACAGTAGAACTTAAATACACATTTTATTTATTTCCCTTTTTTGTAAGCCTTTCTGTGGATGCGATATTTAATTTGTGTATTAAAGAGGGGACACGTTCCCGTGTATTCCTGTAACTTCTTCAAGCTCACAAGTTTAAGTTTGCAGATAAACTAGTAACGTGTTGGTATGAAAAATATCTTGGCTAAACAATGAGTTAGTTTTTTTCTTGTAATAATATATCACAAACTTACAGCACCCATATGGAGCAGCTGACCTCATTGGATTTTGGTGCCTTCCTGCATAAGTTTCCATATTAATGAGGTAAAACTGATGTGTTCCCACCTTTGTTAGCATTCTTGATGGCAAACCCATCATGAGCACACCTCGTGCCTGTGTTACAGACCGTTTGGACCTCTCCCTCCACCCTTGACCCCACCCTCCGCTCGCAGGCTCAGGTGTTCCTCTGTGGAGGTTTCTTTCAGCGATTCGTCACGCCGAGGCCAGGCTGCTGCGCCGGCACGTGCCAGTCAGCTCGCCAGACGGTCGCTCGGCCCAACAGGCTGCCACAGTCAGCCAGGGGCCCAAGAGTCACCGTCGGTTGGCCCTGGCAACCGGTCTCTGGCCCCGCCCCACTCAGGAACAAGAATAGGCAGCAACCCCCCCCCCCAACTTCACTCCCTGCCTCCTTCCAGCAATACGAACTGAAACCAGTAGGCACAAC